>JAXIVJ010005068.1:0-77033 GCA_036785665.1 Chirona hameri | reverse complement strand
CCTGATTTGGAGAGAGGCTGATGACGTCACGCACGTTACCCATCAGTCCCAGCAGAAGATCGGCCCAGCAGCTGGCCCTCGTTTCTCCGGGAACACCGCGCCGAGAGAGGAACGTCGTCGACAGTGAGAGTCGTGACCAGCAGACCATCAGACCACCAGACCAGCAGACCAGCAGACCAGCAGACCACCAGACTAGCAGACCAGCAGGCCAGCAAACCAGCAGATTACCAGACCACCAGAACAGCAGACTAGCAGACTAGCAGACCAGCAGACCAGCATAACAGCAGGCCAGCAGGCCAGCAGGCCATCAGACAACCAGACCACCAGACCACCAGACCACCAGACCACCAGACCACCAGACCACCAGACCACCAGACCACCAGACTAGCAGACTAGCAGACCAGCATACCAGCAGACCATCAGAACAGCAGACCAGCAGGCCAGCAGGCCACCAGACAACCAGACCACCAGACCACCAGACCACCAGACCACCACACACCAGACCACCAGAACAGCAGACTAGCTGACCAGCAGACTAGCAGACCAGCAGACCAGCAGACCAGCAGACCAGCAGACCAGCAGACCAGCAGACCAGCAGACCAGCAGACCAGCAGACCAGCAAACCAGCAGACCAGCAGAACAGCAGACTAGCAGACTAGCAGATCAGCATACCAGCAGACCAGCAGACCAGCAGACCAGCAGACCAGCAGACCAGCAGACCAGCAGACCAGCAGACCAGCGGACCAGCAGACCAGCAGAGTAGCAGAGCAGCAGAGCAGCAGAGCAGCAGAGCAGCAGAGCAGCAGAGCAGCAGAGCAGCAGAACAGCAGACCACCAGACCATCAGACCATTATACTGACAGACCAGCAGACCACCAGAACGGCATACCATCAGGCCATTATACAGACAGACCAGCAGACCACCAGAACAGCAGACCATCAGACCAGCATACCGACAGACCAGCAGACCACCGGACCACCATACCATCAGACCATCAGACCATCAGACCATCAAACCATCAGACCATCAGACCATCATACCATCAGACCATCAGACCATCAGGCCACCATACCATCAGACCATCAGACCATCAGACCATCAGACCATCAGACACCAGACCACCAGACCACCATATCATCAGACCATCAGACCACCAGACCACCAGACCACCAGACCACCATATCATCAGACCATCAGACCACCAGACCACCAGAGCAGCAGACCAACATACCAGCAGACCAGCAGACACCAGACCACCATATCATCAGACATCAGACCACCAGACCACCAGAGCAGCAGACCAACATACCAGCAGACCAGCAGACCACCAGACCATCATACCATCAGACCAGCAGAGTAGCAGACGAGCAGACCAGCAGACCAGCAGACCAGCAGACCAGCAGACCAGCATACCAGCAGACCAGCAGACCAGCAGACCAGCAGACAGCAGACCAGCAGACCAGCAGACCAGCATACTGACAGACCAGCAGACCAGCAGACCAGCAGACCAGCAGACCAGCAGACCAGCAGACCAGCAGACCAGCAGACCAGCAGACCAGCAGACCAGAATACCAGCAGACCGGCAGACCAGCAGACAGGCAGACCATAGTTTGAGAGTCCCTAGCTGTGGGAGGGATGGCCATAGGAGTGTCGGCTAGGTAGACGCCCGACCGACCATGCCATAACTGCTCCCAAAGGTGGCCAAAATGACATTGTGAGTTGTCAAGCACCCACGTAAAAACCAACATAATCCGAAAAAGAATGCTTCGAAAAATGAGAAAACAAGGATGAAGCTTGTTTGAGCGATTCAGGAACTCCCGGTGGAGGCGAAGTATGACGTCGCTGCCACTAATGTTTGTCAGCGGAGTGATCAGACATGCTTTAAAGGAAATAGTTCACCTTCGGATTTTTTTTCAGAACACGATTTTATTATATTTTTTAATACAGTTTCTTTTTTTCTTTCAAAAATGGTCCTACATCGCGCCAATTCAGGACAGAAGGTCGTAAATTATTAATGTTATGGGTGTGCGTTATTGGTCTGCGCATGCGCCCTGGCTGTGCTGGCACTTTCAGACGGTACGGTATATCATATATGTGCCGCATTCCTTCGCCAACAAGTCAAATATCTTCGGCTGGAGAGTCTTTTCAGCCAAGAAAAGTTGCAGATAAGGATTTCTCAACACGGGCTACACAACTGCTATTTCAGTTCAAAATCCCATGTTGAAGGTGAACTATTTCCTTTAACCTGTGAGGCCTGAGCGATAGGCGGAGGCAGACTTAGAAACAAATTACGGTCGTGTCGGGGCACGCTGGAAATGTATGGTCTGGTGGTCTGGTGGTCTGGTGGCCTGGGTCGCGAGCTACCGAGTGTCACAGGCACGGCCGGGCGCCCTCTACTGCGCTGTGCTATGCGCTCGTGGCGCCACCACGCGGAGCTTGGGCTAACTGGCCCCGTCTCAACCTAAACCCTCGACCGGGTAGGGAAAAATACCCACTTGACCGGGTAGGGGTACGACCCCCTTACGTTTCGCCCCTAATTGAGCTAGAGCTTCGATTCGAAACGAATGTGTTGCTTGTGACGAGAGGAAGCCGCTGATATCCGATTTTAAGGTCCTGGGTCATTAAGTGACCTCTGAGGTCATGTCAACGACCCAAAAGCCATGCAAATTGTAAATGCATAAACATTTAATTTCATAGACCTAGAATTGTGAATGAGCATACGATTATGCTTAACGGGTGCCAAAATTGAAATCAGCGTCATAAACTGTCCTAGAAACTGACACATTCCAAAAAGGTCATGTCAGGTCATCTGAGGTCAATGACCTCGGTTGACCTGTGAAAGCGCATGACCGAAGTGGAACATACAATTATGCAAAATGAATCCCAGATTTGAAATCAGCGTCACAAAATGTCCTAGAAACTGCCAGACGTAAAACAAAGGTAATATCGGGTCATCGGAGGTCATTGACCTCGGTTCATATCATATCATATCATATATCTCGGAACACATCCATAAAATGGGTTTTCAGTTTTCCACGTCAAATAACATAGATGTGTGGGGCTACCACCGGCTGGGAGCGCCCCTGCTCGCCTCCCTCTGGGCGCGCCCTTGCGTGCGCCCCGCCGCCCGCCCGGGTCAGGGCGGCGCCGGGTCGGGGCGGCGCCAGGTGGAGGCAGGCAGACAGGGACGAGCGCGCTGAGCGACCGGACGCGTGGAACGTTGACCTGTTGTTACGGAAATACAAGAACAAGAGCAGACGGTCTTTGACCTAACATTTGGCGCGGTCAAGGTAAGCGAACCTATTATGCTCTTTTTCATTTGAGTGATATTCGTATATGAGTTATGAGATAGTCCATGTTCGTTTCATGACGTGGAATTATAGACTATAGCCATAACGTTAGGATGCTCGTAGGAGGAGCGTGATCGGTGCCGACACACTCTTCAAATATTTTTTTTTCTGAAAGAGATTTGGGACACATATATAGTCGTTTGTCGATGTATATGTGCAGCGTCTTGCCTGTGTGAAAGTTTTCTGTGTTCGGTCCCCGACACAGACTCCTGAGATCAGTATACTCAAAGCCGTGTTCGTTAAGCGACACGTTATATACATTACACGTTATATATATATACGTGATATACACGTTGTACGTTAAATGCACGTTATATATACGATATATATATTACAATACTATTATATTCAGTTTAACAGAAAGCTGCGGACTCTGACGGAGCGCATATTGTTTGGAGTAATCGGTTTCGACACACTTTCGTTAACAGTAAACTTTGGGCCACAGTGATTAAATAATTATTAAATAAGGTATTGCAATGGATCTCAAACGACTGGCTATGAGAGTGGCGAACAGCCCTAAGTTCACGGGCAGCAGCCACGAAAACTGGGATAAGTGGCTTTCGCATTTCGAGCTGCGCTTTCGCGAAGTTACCGATGAGGAACGGGCCATGGTGCTGATAGACCTTTTAGAAGGAACAGCCCTCGATTTGTGTGCGAGGCTGAGTCAGAAGGAGCTGTCGGATTATGAAACCATCAAAAAGGCTTTACGGAACAGATTTGGAGATGAAACGATCGCATTGCAGGCATACGCTGAGCTAAGCCAAGCAGATCAGAGACCAGGGGAAGATGTAGAGGAATTTGGAGACAGGATACTGGAGCTGGTAGGAAAGGCGTATCCAGGAGCATCCCTGAAACAAAAACAGGATAGCGGCCTGAAACAATTTATTTGCGGCCTCACTGATGCTAAACTGCAGGAGAAACTCATCTCCAGGGATGATGTATCTTCGATGGAAGAGGCGATACATGTAGCTAAAAGCTACAGGACGAAGGCAGGCATACTAGAGGCCATGCGAACCAAACGGGAGAGCGGGGTGGCCATGGCAGCACAGCGTGTGCGCACGCAGCTTCCCACGCAAGAGGCCGTCAATGGGAACGAGGCGATTGCATCGGTTGCCCAGACGAAAACGCAGCTGGATGGAATTCAAAAGGCCATCGCACAACTGGAAGCCAGAATCAACCAAGATGACGTCCGGGAAGGTGACATGAGGAACCAAAAGCGCTGCTACCACTGCGGCGAGACCTCGCATTTCAAAAGACAATGTCCCAAGCTCAGAAACAGGACCCAGAGCAGCCAACGGAACATAGACGCGGGTCTGGCGACTGGACAAGCACCACAAGCAGCGTTCTGCGTTGGCTGCGGGAGACACGGCCACTGGATGGCAGAGTGCTGGAGAGTGTCTACCGCTAGCACAGCAGGGATTCCGAGAGGAAGAGGAAATGGAGGACAGCTGCAGGGAAACGAGTGATGGCTGGTGCCACGGGACAAGCGCCAGCCAAAGATAAGACTGAGGAGGTCCCACAACTGAGAGCAGCAGTCATCGAGGTGGACATCAATGGATATGTCGCCTGGGCCCTGGTGGACTCAGGGGCTGATGGATCCATGATCAATGAGAACTTTGCGCTGAACGCACTGGGAAAGAATGGCTTCAGAGCAAGGGCAGCCGGACGCATCACTAGCGCGGGAGGAGAGCCGTTGGCAGTAACGGACGAAGCAGAGGTGCCGTTTCGAGTGCAGACCATGCATTTTTTGCAGCCGATGGCAATCGTTCAGGGACTGGTTTACCAGATCGTCTTGGGGAGAGATTTCTGCTGTAGGCACGGCACAGTTCTCGATGACGAAGCTGGCGTGCTCAGACTAAACAAGCAAGAAATACGACTGCCAACATATGCAGAGATTGGTCCAAAACGCTCTCGGGTGTTGACATGCCGAACACTTGTGCTCCCTCCAAGGTCAGAGGCCATCGTGAATGTGGCAGTAAAACCTCTGGATGGTAACCGATGCCCAGACACAAGGAAGTCGTGGCAGGGCGTCTTGGAGCCAACAATGAGCACCGGGTCACAAAAGTGGCTAGTACCGAGGGCTGTTACAGTGGTTGCTGAAGACGAGACGATGCCAATCAAGATCTTGAACTTGGGGACAGAAGAGGTCACGATCCCCGCAAAGACAGATCTCGGCACCCTCTACACGATCCAGGAGGATGGTGAAGGGTTATATGAGGTATTCGATCGATGCGATGCCAAATACCCAGCAAACAAAGCACCCAAGACCGAGGAGGTGATCACTCAGCTCAATATCGAACAGGCAGCAGTATCGGAGACAGGGAAAAGGGCACTTAAAAGGTTAATCACAGAGTACCTCGACGTCTTCAGCAGGAATGAGAGTGACATCGGGAGAACATCACTGCTCAAACATCACATCGCTACCAGCGACGCCAAGCCAGTAAGACAGCGCCCGAGACGTGTTCCACTGAAGTTGAGAGAAGAGGTTGAAGAACAAAAAAAGAAGATGCTCAGAGACGGCATCATCGAAGAGAGCCTCTGGTGCTCTCCCATCGTGCTGGCAAGGAAGAAGGACGGCAAGTTCAGGTTTTGTGTCGACCTCAGAGCGGTGAACTCGGTGACACAGAGCTTGCCACACCCACTCCCACGAGTCGATGACGCCCTCGACAGCCTGGCAGGAGCTCGTTATTTTACGACCCTGGACATGGCGTCGGGATACTGGCAGGTGGAACTGGAGGATGAAGATCGAGAGAAGACTGCGTTCAGCACAGGAAAGGGACTCCATCACTTCAGAACCATGGCCTTCGGCCTGAAAAACGCGGGTCCCACTTTTCAGCGCCTGATGGAGCTAGTGTTGGCCGGAATTGACTCGAGAAGCTGTTTGGTATACATAGATGACATCATCGTGTTCGGGAAAACCGAGCAGTCTCATTTGAAGACCCTGGAGGACGTGCTGCAAAAGATCAGAGAGGCGGGCATGAAACTGAAACCTGCAAAATGCTCCCTCGCAAGACAAAGTGATTTTCCTGGGACACACCGTAGGAAGAGAGGGGATCCAGCCAGATCCAGCGAACGTGGCGAGGGTGCGAGAATGGCCGGGCACTTCAAGACCGGAGGACCTCAAAAGCTTCCTGGGACTGAGCGGCTACTACGCGAGATTCGTCCCGGGATATTCCGATCTGGTGAAGCCGCTCCGAGAAGCTGCAGACAAGAAAGGCTCACTGATCTGGTCAGAGGAAATGAAGGAAAGTTTCGAGGAGCTAAAAGAAAGACTAACATCACAGCCGATCCTCGCCCTGCCGACCTTCCAGGGAAGCTTCACGTTGGCTACTGATGCATCCAACACGGCGGTGGGGTCTGTGCTAACCGAGACGGTGCAGGGTGAAGAGAGGGTCGTCGCCTATTCTAGCAGGGTGTTGAACAAAACCGAACGGAGATGGCCGACCTACGATAAGGAGCTCTGGGCCGTTGTGTGGTCGATCAGACACTTTAGACAGTATCTGGTGGGGACACCTTTCGTGGTTCTCACTGATCACAAGCCCCTGCAGAACCTACCCCAGTCCATCGTCGTCGAAAACGACGCCACAGGAAGACGAGGGAGATGGGCTGTGGAGCTCAGTTCCTACGACTTCAAGGTCAGCTACAGGAAGGGCAGCAGCAATGGAAATGCTGACGCAATGTCCCGACCCCCAGCTGGGGAAGCCCAAGGCGAAGAGCAAAAGGGTGAGAGGGACGAGCCAGCAGCACAAGCCTGTCTCGTGACCAACGCTGAGCAAGATGGTCTCGGGATGGAAAAGCTGTCTGCGGAGCAGGAGCATGACGTGATCATCAGCGAAGTAAAAAGCTGGGTGCTGCAGGGTCAGATCCCAGCTAAGAAACAACTAAAAAAATTGAATCGCCAGTTGCGTTCACTGGCTCGATGTTTCGACCAGCTGGTCATCAGTGACGGCGTACTGGGCATCAAACGACATCACAACGGGAAAGAAGGACTTCGAATCCTTCTGCCAAGGGTGTGTCGTGACATGATCCTGAAAATGCTCCACGACGACCCAACGGCGGGGCATTTGGGCCAGGTGAGAACCAGAGACAAGGTACTGGAGAGATTCTACTGGCCAAACGTCGAGAAGGACATACAGGAGTACTGCAACAGCTGCATCGTGTGTCAGCGCCGCAGACGGCCGACGCCACACATGCAGGCAGCACTGAAAACGGGAGTGCAAAGCCATCCCTATGAAAGAATCGCGATCGACATAACCGAGATGCCACTGTCAGCAAAGGGGAACAGGTATGCACTAGTAGCAATGGACTACTTCTCGAAGTATGTGCACGTGTTTCCAATGCCTGATCAAACCACAGAAACTGTGTCTGACTGTCTGATGAAGTTGATCATGGACAAAGGAGTTCCAGAACGACTACACTCGGACCAGGGAAGGCAGTTTGAATCGGCGATATTCCAGGAGCTGTGCAAGAGGCTGGGCATCCAAAAGACACGAACGACTCCATATCATCCCCAAAGTGATGGTATGGTTGAACGTTTCAACAGGACGCTGAAGGATATGCTGGCGAAGTATATTCAAGCTAACGGCTCTGACTGGGATGATGTGGTGGGAGCGGTGGCATTCGCGTACAACACATCCAAACACTCAACCACAGGATGCACACCATTCTTCCTGGTTCACGGTCGGGAGGCAAGGTTGCCCGTGGACTCACTGATAGAACGGCCGTCTGAGGTGGTAAGTGTGAAGAGCTATGTTGAGAAAAACCTACGTCACCTCCATGCAGCATTTCAAACGGCCAGAGAAAGACAAAACGCAGCAGCCGAAGAGATGGTGAAAAGAAGCGTCGAAACTCAGCGGGAACTGGTCTACCATCCTGAACAGGAGGTATGGGTGAGTGATCCAGCTGCCAATGCAGGTGGTAAGCGAAAGCTGGGGATGCCCTTCAAGGGACCTGCCACCGTAGTAAAGGCATTAGGGAACGAGGGACACGAGGTGGTGTACAGGGTGCGAATGCCCAATGGAAAAGAGAGTAACGTACACCATAACCGATTGAAACCATACGTAGAACGGAAAGAGACTCAAGAGCCGACCAGTGACGAAGGAGTGACGAGCGACACGCAAAGGATGTCAACCAACCCAACGGCAAGTGACCAACCAGCAAAAATGCCAAAACAGCCCCTCAGCGAGCCACCAAAAGACAGCCCACGGGATTCTTTCAGAAAATTATTGCTTTGGTGGGAAAGTGACGAACCTGATGGGGAGGGGCATCACAAGCCGTATACGACACGATTCGGAAGGAAGGTACAACAGGTAAATAAGTTTCAGGCGGGGACACCAAATGAACACTAAATAAACCATGTAATCAACTTTCAACAGGATTACCCAACTATCAGGTTGGAACGACTTCAGCCATCCATGTCCCCAGGTATGGACAACGAGAGGATTGATCAGCTGGAGGCTCGATGTAACGACCTGCAGGTCACCGTGGACCAGTTGCTGTGTCGTGTAGCGGCACTAGAGGCCCACCAGGTGCCTGGGGGAAGCCATGCAGGTGAGAGCAGGGCGGTCGATGCTTCGATCGCTGAGCTGCCGGTTCAGATAAGGAACACTGTGGCAATAGATGCTTTGCTTCAGGAGGCTGAGCAGGGTGGCAGCGAGACCCCGTCATTCGTTGTTACGATGGCGGGGCCCTCGATCGAACCGTTGGGCGACCTTAGTGTAGCACGTGCGGCTGATATTGATGACTTGCTGAAGGAGGCCGAGCAGGTTGGGGAAGGTGTTTACGACGAAGATGTGTGGGAAATTCTTAACCTGTACACCACCCAGTCTTCAGAATTACCAGCAGCACCATCGGCACCAGCGGCACCAGCAGCACCAGTGACACAAGCGGCGGTGTTGGCGGAGGTGCCAGACGAGACGCCCGGCGAAGCACTTCTCGGAGACCGACAGCAGGCACCAGGAGCCCTGGCAACAAGCCCCGCAGCGATGGATACACCAGCTAGTCTCGAAGGGGGACACGACGTTAAGTATTATCCCGAGGGAAATCCTAGTGCGCAACAAGGGGGCATTCTTCACCTGATATTGGGGGATAGCATCGCAGTGTACCTCACCATCCCAGTAACGCCAGGCCACACCATCCTGAACCTCGCAGTTCGAGGAAACACCTGGACCATAGAGGATTCGCTGCTGGACGAACATGTTAGAGACTGGCAGCACCAGGCAGCTGCTGATAACTACCAGCTGGGAAAGATATTCGTGTGGTTGGGAGGCAACGATGTATATGGGAGGCAAGGGGGAAAACCTTCGGGGAAATGACATGAAGCAATGTGCAAGGTAGTACAGAGGCTAAGTGACAAACGTGTTACACTGGCAGGACCCACACCGAGGCTCTGGGCCGACGCCGACAGGCGATACGAGGATACCGCGGCCTTCCAGGCGGACGGGTGCCTGCGTCGCGCGGCAAAGGAGTTCGGTTGCGACTTCCTCCCCTACGTCGGCCGCTCGCTTACCTGCATGAGACGGCGCCAGCATGTGGTGAGGTCGGACGTAGCCTGTGGCTGGTTCGGGAAGGACGGGATACACCTCAACCAGCAGGGCTACGCGAAGGTGGAGAACAGGTTCCGGAGTGTGTTTAAGTGAGTCGCGCGACCGAAACGAAATGTGTGTCGTGCGTGCGCCCCATATATGTGCGATGTACATAGATAAGAAGGCACATTCAGGGACAGGCTCGACACAGTCGATTCGACGCACTCGATCTGCGATGCGCTCGATTAGCGATATGCTCGATTAGAGCCCTGGTATTGATGTACGTGTCTGCTTTGTTTTGTTTTGTCTGTTCTGTTTTGTTCAGTGTGCGTGTAACTTTGTGAGGGGGGAGATGTGTGGGGCTACCTCCGGCTGGGAGCGCCCCTGCTCGCCTCCCTCTGGGCGCGCCCTTGCGTGCGCCCCGCCGCCCGCCCGGGTCAGGGCGGCGCCGGGTCGGGGCGGCGCCAGGTGGAGGCAGGCAGACAGGGACGAGCGCGCTGAGCGACCGGACGCGTGGAACGTTGACCTGTTGTTACGGAAATACAAGAACAAGAGCAGACGGTCTTTGAACTAACAGATGTAAAAACATATCGCCCACGCATTAAATGATGCACATCAACCCTCAAGATACACACAATGCAAGTTTAAAGAACATCATTGAGACACTTTAAAAAAAAACACAGTGGGTGAAGCCCTCGCATTCAGCGGCAAATCATTCCACGCTCTGATGGCTCGGATGGAATGATCCGGATCCGGAATCGGATGGACTGCACTGGAATGATTTCATAATTTCCGAATTGTATTGTAAAGTTAAAGTCCATGTTTTGGCGCGGGGATTTCAAAACAAGTAGGTCAGTTTTCGTAGGGTTTACCTTCAATCTGTTTTTGGTGAACCAAAGCAATGCAATTGACAAATTTTCCTCAACGCGCCGTTTCAATTCTGGGAGGTTTCCTCGCGAGTCGGAATCCAGAAACTGGGTGTCATTGGCGTACAGTACCATTTTTCCGTGCGGCATATGTTGTGACAAGTCATGCATCCTCCCCCCACGCACACACCCACACCCACACGCATACCCACACCCACACACCCACACCCACACACCCACACACCCACACACCCACACACCCACACACACACACACACACACACATACACACACACACACACACACACACACACACACACACACACACACACACACACACACGCACACACGCACACACGCACACACGCACACACGCACACACGCACACACGCACACACGCACACACGCACACACCCACACACCCACACACGCACACACGCACACACGCACACACACACACACACACACACACACACACACACACACACACACACACACACACACACACACACACACACACACACATTTCCCTCGCTTCACACAACTAAAAGTGCGGACACTGCACGCTTAAATGCCCCAAGGGATAAATCGGGAATCTCCAGCGGGAGGCGGTTGTATACCTGCACCGTACAAAAAAGAAGGTGCCGCCTGCCTGCTTCAGTTCTCGCGCGCGGGAGATCTGCGTCCTGCCGGGTGGTTCGAGAGCGAAGAGCAGAGTTGACCTGAAGCTGAGAGGAAATAGCCATTGGCTCCCCGGTGCAGCGAATTTTGTGCAGAAAATTTAATGAGTGAAGTTCGTACAACTGGCGGGCGGTAGGCCAGCCCAGTTCGTTTCGCACGTCCGATATGTGGTCGAATTTGCGTCGGCCAGAGACATCGCGCAGCGCAAAATTGAGGATCTTTTGGAGGCGCTGTATATTTTTATCTGACCCATTTCCAAAGACTGCAAGACAGTATCGGACGTGCGAGAGGACCAAGGCATTGACCAGAGTGGGCAGAATGTCGGACGGGATCTGATGACGCACGTGGGACAGGCCGATGAGGATACCGTTGCATTTTTTGACGAGAGCAGACACGTGAGAGTCCCAGGTGAGGTGCTTGTCAAACACCACGCCAAGGTTCCTCACCGTAGGGCCCTCACGGATCGTATCGTCGCGAAATCGAATGGAGATCGGGACTAAGCCACGACAATTCTGACGGGAGCCAAATACGATAAGTTCAGTTTTGCCGGTGTTGACCTTCAAACCGTGGGAGTGGAACCAGGCATCCAAAGAGTTTAAAACCTGTTCCATGGTAGCAATGAGCTGAGGGAGGGAGTCTTTTTTTTGCCAGAGAGTATAATTTGGGTATCGTCAGCGTACTGCACCACGTGCGCCTCAGGGGCAAAGAGGGGGAGGTCGTTGGCGAAAATCTGGAAAAGGAGCGGGCCAAGTGAGGAACCTTGGAAAACACCCATAGATCCCATTGGGGAGAGGATTGGAAAGGAGTCGGTTTCCCTGCCCACCAGTTGTACAAACAGATTGAGTATGGCCACGGAGGTAAGAGGAACACCAGGTCGGATCGATACAATAGGCTTGAAGTTAGGAAGGAAGCTTTGAGTGGTCTTTGACGTCAAAGCATTTGGAAAGATCGAGAAGACAGAGAAGCGTGAGTTCCTGGCGGTCGGTAGCAGAAAGGATGTGGTCGGATACGGTAACTAGCGCAGTTTCTGTGGATAGGCTGGAGCGGAAACCGTGCTGGGAAGAGGAGAAAATATTATTTTCAGACATATAGGAGTATAGCTGCTGCTGAGCAACTTTCTCCACAAGCTTGGGGAAGGCAGGGACGATGGAGATGGGACGAAAGTTGGATGCTTCGGAAAGGCTGCCGGATTTGTGGATAGGGTGAACGGTGGAGTGCTTCCAGGACGCGGGAAATTCACAGGTTGTAAGACAGGTGTTGACAAGATAGAGAAGGACGTGACCAATGGTATCAAAACACAGCCTGATAATCCCGATGCTAACACCGTCAGTCAGTGGCAGAAGAGTTTTTCATAGAAAAGAGAACAGACCGGAAAGACTGAAGTGAGATAGGTTTCAGTGAGAAAGCACAGGCACCCACCCTGGGTAGCCTGCAGGGAAGACGAAGGGGCTCCCCCTGGCTCGGACCTCACCCGCGACTCGAGGACCTACCCCCACACAAAACTCGTTAAGTTCGTTGGAGGTGGCCTCAGGCGCAACTCGCTGAGTGAACCTCTTGCCCTCGATCACCTGACGCACGTTGCGAAAGATGGAGACCGGACACTGCCTCCTCACCCGGCTGGAAATGTCGTTTCTGACATCTCGTCTGATGGCCGATTTCACTTGTAGGTAAGGAAGGCAGGAGTCCGGGCCTCCCGGGCAAGAAGTCCACGACGCTGCGCCATAAGTCGCAGGGTGGCGTCCGAGGCAGGGGGTGGGGGGGGGGGGAGGGTTGTGAATTTTGAGGCGCTGTAAAGGAGCTTGATAGTCAACAACAGGTAAGAGCAGCTGGGTGAAGGCAGACCACTGATCCGTCAATCCCACGCGCGTGAAAACCGGGCTCCAGTCGGTGTGATACAATGATGTATGAAAGTCACTCGTCTACTCGTCCGATTTTTACAAATCAAACAGCGTTTGATTCCCCTCAACACGATCTATTTTTACAAATAATTTTATTTTATTTTATTTTATAGGCACTACACATATTATAGGTATTTGTGATCCCACACAGCTGTCATGTTTATCAACTTATTTTAACGCAACTAATGGGGATCGATAGAGATTGAATTGGGGACTGATATATAACGGTGACTTTTGATAATTCAAAAATTATAGGTGTTTTCAGGTCACTAAATTTGGGGGTAAAATAAATGCCTTATAAAACCGTCTTTTCTACTTCTTCTTTCAATAAATGCAATGGTGCACTATTGCGACATCGGATACAACTGTTATAAAGCAGATTTGCATCCATAATCGGTGCCAGGTTAGCGAAAAAGGGAGGCAAAATAACTTCCTGTAAACCCCCCCTTTTCAAGTCCCTGAAACTGCCTCTGCCGTGCAATATTTATTATAGCTCACCAAAATCAACCAATTTCCACTTGTTTCAATCACCGTAAACCTATGTAACTCCTTCATACTTCAGGCAGTTAGGAAAAACCCGTGAAGATCGCATCTCCGTATTATCGCCAAATGTCACCAAAAAAAACCTGAATAACCGGGCCCTGGAACTGCCTCTGTTAAGGTTAAAGGGAAATAATGACCTTTTGATTTTGTTAGCAACAATTTCTTAGGCTACCGTTATGGTTTTAAAATTATTTTATTTAAATTTAGGAATTAAATAAAATTATTCCCAAATTCAAAGTTGTAAGTTTGGAAAAAATACAAAACAAGTACCTTGTGTACTTCATGAAGGTCATTGACAAATTCGTCCTTCCCTACCATTGTTTACACCGAGAGCGGCATTTTTGGAGGCTCTGTGACGTTTCCGATCAAACTGAGCGCTGCTCGGACACACGCTAGTAGCGCTAGTAGCGCTTTCGTTCTCCATGGCAACCAGGCGTCAGCCAATCAAAAGCCAGAAAGGGGTACGTTCTGGCTTTTCATTGGCTCACGCCTGGTTGCCATGGAGAACGAAAGCGCTACTAGCGCTCCTAGCGTGCGTTCGAGCAGCGCTCTGATCCGTGAAGCAATCAGTGAAGCATCCGTGATGCATGACTGACTATCAGTATAAGTCATGAATAACAACAACATGCAAACTATACCAACTCGAATAAAATAAGGGCGGAATGAATTGAACCCCAGGCAAGCTAGTATTCGCAAAGCACTCGGCACTGCGCCACAATAGCAAAAGGTGAGGGAAATGCATATTGGATACAATATTATTACGTCACAAGTTTCTGAAGTGTCAACTACTATGAAATACAGTGATACAATACCTTTAATAATGATTAACAAGAAAATTCAAACTTAAAACAATAATTTGAATAAGTCTTTAATTAGCTTTCAACTCAAAATCAGATATATTTTGCAATGCTACACAGGAATGGCACCAGTGACGTCATTAACAAAGCCTGCTACGGGACTTGGGTATACTAATCAGGAACAACTCGCCACAATGGTTAAGTGCGCCGAGAAGCATGACAATGACTTTGTAAACAAATCGCCGACGCTAAATAGGTCGCCGTCGATGTGCATCGATGAGCTTCATTTTAATTGCCAGTTTTGTGTTATTGTTTGTTAGTTTTTTGGGGCAAAATTATTATTCTTCATGATAATATAAAGCATAGTGTTATATACAGCCACAGACAAATTATACAATATTGACTCCTAATGTTGAAAACAAATGAATCGATTTTCAAAAATTGAGGGTCGCAACCACTAACTATGCCGCCGTTGATGTGCATCGATGAGCTTCCGATTTTATTGCCACTATTTCCAATCGCTGTTAGTTTTAGAAGATCGCCGGGCATATAATCACAACAAGCAGAACGCACAATATATTTTCCACTCCATTGCGTAAAAAAACTACGGGAAAAGCCCGCAGTTTGATGAGGACCAGAAGTACTTGCAAGTACCGGTCGTTAAAAGTGTGGAACGTTTATCAACTTTAACTTGAAATATCTTTCGGTAGGAAAGTTTTCATGCAAAATGTGATGAATTTACAATATATTTTGGTCTCGTCTGGCGATTTCAAGTGCTAACTCCATTTTTGTGGAAAAAGGTCATTATTTCCCTTTAAGAACTCAAATTTTTGACTCCGTATGTGGAATTTAATTCTAGGAAAAGTCCCAAAATTTCAAGGGTATGCTTCCAGCCGTTCGGGAGATACCTGCGATAAAAAAAAAACATTAGGGGGGGGGGGGGGGGGGAGCGGAATCCGCCCCTACCCCCCAGCCACTAATAGGGTTAACATGCTTTTTTATTTGTAAAATTGTTTCTGTACACCAGTTATGCGCTGTGCAATGGTACCGGCGGCTGACCCCGAAATGTCCTTAGGTCAAATGGTGACCTTGAGAGGTCGGGTCGATATGGGAAAAGTAAGACGAAGTGTGTGCGAGTATTTTAGCGTTGGATTCATCTCCGTAGCTCTTATGGGTGAGCCACAATGTGCTGTGCAACATCGAACCTGGGCTGAACCTGGACCGCACTCTCGGAGTAACGTTTTTTTAAACTTTTTTTAATTATCAAGGGCAAACCGTAATACTTATCGAGTAGGTGTTTTTGGCGAAAGTTAGTGCATTACCTGGATCACAGTTTGACGTTCTTTTTTATTTGTAAAATTGTTTATGTACACCAGTCATACGCTGTGCAATGGTACCGGGGGCTGACCCCGAAATTACCTTAGGTCAAATGATGACCTTGAGAGGTTGGGTCGATGTAAGAAAAGTAAGACCAAGTGTGTGCGAGTATTTTATCGTTGCATTCATCACCGTAGCTCTTCTGGGTAGGCCACAATGTACTGTGCAACATTTGACTTCATGATCTTGCTTGACCTCTGGAGGTCAAACCGCTGAGAGTGACACCGAATACTGCTAGGCGTGGTCTACTGGACTCCTGGCGGATTATCTGTGCAAATTTAAGCTTGATCAGAGGTGTCCCGTACCTGGGCCGAACCTGGGCTGAACCTCTGATAGTGACGTTGTTTGCACTTTTTTCATTGTCAAGGTCAAACCATGTTAATGATCGAGTAGGTATTTGTGGCGAAAGTGAGTGTATCATCTGGGTCACAGTTTTACATGCGTTTTAATTTGTACAATTATTTATGTACACCAGTTATGCGTTGTGCAATGGTACCGGCGGCTGACCCCGAAATAATCTTAGGTCAAATGGTGACCTTGAGAGGTCGGGACGATGTGGAAAATAAGACCAAGTGTGGGAGAGTATATTAGCGTTGGATTCATCCCCGTAGTTCTTCTGGGTAGGCCACAATGTGCTGTGCAATATTTGACACCGTGACCTTGCTTGACCTCTGGAGGTCAAACCGATGGGAGTGACTCCGAATGCTGCTAGGTGTGAACTACTGTCCCCTGGCGGTTATTCTGTGCAAATGCAGCTCGATCGGAGGTGTCCCGAAGCTGGGCTGAACCTGGGCTGAACCTGGGCTGAACCTGGGCTGAACCTTTGCTGTCTTGATGGACATTTAAAGATTGATGATCAATTTACCAATTACTATGGTGATATCATTCTAAAATTTGGTATGGTAGTTTCTCATATGTGGTTCTCTGACATATATTTCGGTTTTTTAATAGCTTTGACAAATTTGATTTTGTGGGCATTTTCCTCCATTTTTTTTTTAATTGGGGGTAAACAACTTTTTAAAAAAATCCGAGATAGCTATGTTATATCCCTTGTCATTTTATATCTTTTGACGTTTTTGGATTGAATTTTGCTCGAAATATGGCATGTGTACAGTCTATTACATTGACCTCCAAACATACAGCTGTGACTTGTACGCTTATGTGTTGCAGACTGTGCAGCCACCAGTGTCATGAGCTGGCGGTCGCTACCACTGCTGCAGCTGCTGCTGCTCGGCTGGCTCGCCGCCCCCGCCCCCGCCCGGGCAGGCTCGGTGATTGCGCCGCCCTGGTTGGACGCCGAGCGGAACCCGTGTTCTGTGGAGAGCTGGCAGCTGGTGCGGTGGTCAGCGGATGGCCGCTGCTACCCCATCTTCCAGCGCGGCCCGTGTGCGGCCACCGAGGAGCTGGAGTGGGACGCGATCGCCGGCCGGGCCGTGTGCGCCTGTCCGGCAGGCCACCTGCCCCACCGGCAAACGGCGCGCTGCTACCAGCGCCACTCGCGTGGGCCCTGTCTCCGGCGGCACTTCTTCACCGACGGCGGCCCGGACGGCCAGCCCACCTGCCACTCGTTTAGCGAGTGCGCGCCCGGCGAGATCTTTTGGCCGGCAGACGGCCGGTGCCATGCGCGCCTGACACGCGGACCCTGCGCCAGGGGTGAGCTGCTGGCGCTCAACCGGCTCACGCTGGAGCCCGAGTGTGGCTGCAGTCGGCAACACATGGCGCGCAGCTACTGGCCGCACACCGATTCCTGTTACCAGGAGTACACACGCGGACCCTGCCCGCACGGCCTGCTCTTCGTCTTCAACGCCAGCCGCCAGGCCGTCGAGTGTAGCTGCCACGCGCAGATGCGCGAACACTACGACGCGCGCACGTGCCAGTGTTACCCGCAGGGCGAGCGGGGGCCGTGCCCGCCAGGCAACCTGTTCGTGTTCAACAACGCCACGCGTCGGACCGAGTGTCAGTGCGGGCCCGGCGGCCTGCTGGATCCGTCGACGGGCGCCTGTCACCGCGGCTACATGCAGGGCCCGTGTGCGGCCGGCCAGTTGGTGTGGCCGGCGGCCGGCGCGCCGCACCAGGCCGACTGCACAGAGAACCCGTGCCGGCGCGGCGAGCTGTTCTTCCCTATGGACGGCTTCTGCCACCGGATCGGTCGGCGCGGCCCGTGCCCGGCCGGCCAGCTGGTCCGCTACGAGCCATTCCGCGGCATCAGCTACCGTGGCGCCTGCGGCTGCTCCGAGCACTTCAAACAGAACTACTGGCCTGCAGACGGCCGGTGCTACCAGAAGCTGACACGTGGCCCCTGCCCGCCGCTGCACGCCTTCGTTTACAACGCCACCAGCGGCCACACCGAATGTCGGTGCGAGCGGCGCCGCAGCCGCGCCGTGGCCGCCGGCGACTGCGGCGCGCCGCTCCGGCTGCAGGACAGCCGGCCGCCGCCCACTGACAACCCGTGTCCGGGCGGCCGACAGTCGGTGCCGGCGGCCGGCGGTGGGCTGGAGTGCCGCTGTCCGGCCGGCACAGTGGCCGACCGCAGCCTGGGCCGCTGCCGGCCTCTCGGCCGGCCCGTCTTCGACTCTCTGGAGCTGATGCGTATCACACGGTGACCTCGGAGGGTGCGCTGCCCAGCATCGAGCACTAGCACACCGGCGCCGGCTGCTGCCCACAGCAGGAGCGACGACTGCTGATCCGAGCACGACGCTGGCCCGTCTCCAAATGTACGAAATAAAAATGATTGTGATGTGATGTGATGTGTACTTAGTTAGTTTAAATTTGAATTGCAACGAATGAACTTAACGTAATAATAGGCCCGTCTTCCCTTGTTTGCTCTGCCGGGTTCAAATAAACCGGATTAACCCTCGCCCGGGTAGGGCAAAATCACTACGTGTTCGGGTAAGGGGGTACGACCCCCCCCCCCTTAGCGTTTCACCCCTAATTGAGCTAGAGCTTCGTTGCCGAAATTACATTTTGTCGACATGTGAAAAAGTCGAAATGCCTTTTTGCCGAATGTCATTTTATCGACATGTGAAATGTTCGAGAAAAAATGCCGAATGCCGAATGCCTTTGGTGCCATGCGCAGCAATTGTCGTCATGTGTCAATATTGTGTGTGCACCCCAATCATCATAAGCATCAACAGCGATCCTCCACCGGCACAGCCATGGGATGGGACACAACAGAACGATGCCATGCGATGTCATTAACCAGCCATGGGATGGGACACAGCAGAACGATGCCATTAACCAGCTGCATGGGATGGGACACAGCAGAACGATGCCATGCGATGTCATTAACCAGCTGCATGGGATGGGACACAGCAGAACGATGCCATGCGATGTCATTAACCAGCTGCATGGGATGGGACACAGCAGAACGATGCCATGCGATGCCATTAACGGGCTGCATGGGATGGGACACAGCAGAACGATGCCATGGGATGCCATTAACCAGCCATGGGATGGGACACAGCAGAACGATGCCATGCGATGTCATTAACCAGCCATGGGATGGGACACAGCAGAACGATGCCATGCGATGTCATTAACCAGCTGCATAGGATGGGACACAGCAGAACGATGCCATACGATGTCATTAACCAGCCATGGGATGGGACACAGCAGAACGATGCCATGCGATGTCATTAACCAGCTGCATGGGATGGGACACAGCAGAACGATGCCATACGATTTTATTAACCAGCCATGGGATGGGACACAGCAGAACGATGCCATGCGATGTCATTAACCAGCTGCATGGGATGGGACACAGCAGAACGATGCCATGCGATGTCATTAACCAGCTGCATGGGATGGGACACAGCAGAACGATGCCATGCGATGCCATTAACCGGCTGCATGGGATGGGACACAGCAGAACGATGCCATGGGATGCCATTAACCAGCCATGGGATGGGACACAACAGAACGATGCCATGCGATGTCATTAACCAGCCATGGGATGGGACACAGCAGAACGATGCCATGCGATGTCATTAACCAGCTGCATAGGATGGGACACAGCAGAACGATTCCATACGATGTCATTAACCAGCCATGGGATGGGACACAGCAGAACGATGCCATGCGATGTCATTAACCAGCTGCATGGGATGGGACACAGCAGAACGATGCCATACGATGTTATTAACCAGCCATGGGATGGGACACAGCAGAACGATGCCATGCGATGTCATTAACCAGCTGCATGGGATGGGACACAGCAGAACGATGCCATGCGATGTCATTAACCAGCCATGGGATGGGACACAGCAGAACGATGCCATGCGATGTCATTAACCACCTGCATGGGATGGGACACAGCAGAACGATGCCATGGGATGCCATTAACCAGCCATGGGATGGGACACAGCAGAACGATGCCATGCGATGTCTTTAACCAGCCATGGGATGGGACACAGCAGAACGATGCCATGCCATGTCATTAACCAGCCATGGGATGGGACACAGCAGAACGATGCCATGCGATGTCATTAACCAGCTGCATGGGATGGGACACAGCAGAACGATGCCATGCGATGCCATTAACCAGCCATGGGATGGGACACAGCAGAACGATGCCATGCGATGTCATTAACAAGCCATGGGATGGGACATAGCAGAACGATGCCATGCGATGCCATTAACCAGCCATGGGATGGGACACAGCAGAACGATGCCATGCGATGTCATTACCAGCCATGGGATGGGACACAGCAGAACGATGCCATGCGATGCCATTAACCAGCCATGGGATGGGACACAGCAGAACGATGTCATGCGATGCCATTAACCAGCCATGGGATGGGACACAGCAGAACGATGCCATGGGATGTCATTAACCAGCTACATGGGATGGGACACAGCAGAACGATGCCATGCGATGCCATTAACCAGCTGCATGGGATGGGACACAGGAGAACGATGCCATGCGATGTCATTAACCAGCTGCATGGGATGGGACACAGCAGAACGATGCCATGCGATGCCATTAACCAGCCATGGGAGGGGACACAGCAGAACGATGCCATGCGATGCCATTAACCAGCCATGGGATGGGACACAGCAGAACGATGCCATGCGATGCCAGTAACCAGCTGCATGGGATGGGACACAGCAGAACGATGCCATGTGATGTCATTAACCAGCCATGGGATGGGACACAGCAGGACGATGCCATGTGATGTCATTAACCAGCCATGGGATGGGAAACAGCAGAACGATGCCATGCGATGCCATTAACCAGCTGCATGGGATGGGACACAGCAGAACGATGCCATGCGATGTCATTAACCAGCTGCATGGGATGGGACACAGCAGAACGATGCCATGCGATGTCATTAACAAGCTGCATGGGTTGGGACACAGCAGAACGATGCCATGCGATGCCATTAACCAGCCATGGGATGGGACACAGCAGAACGATGCCATGGGATGTCATTAACCAGCTGCATGGGATGGGACACAGCAGAACGATGCCATGGGATGTCATTAACCAGCTGCATGGGAAGGGACACAGCAGAACGATGCCATGCGATGCCATTAACCAGCTGCATGGGATGGGACACAGCAGAACGATGCCATGCGATGTCATTAACCACCTGCATGGGATGGGACACAGCAGAACGATGCCATGCGATGCCATTAACCAGCTGCATGGGATGGTACACAGCAGAACGATGCCATGCGATGCCATTAACCAGCCATGGGATGGGACACAGCAGAACGATGCCATGCGATGCCATTAACCAGCCATGGGATGGGACACAGCAGAACGATGCCATGCGATGCCATTAACCAGCTGGATGGGATGGGACACAGCAGAACGATGCCATGCGATGCCATTAACCAGCCATGGGATGGGACACAGCAGAACGATGCCATGCGATGCCATTAACCAGCTGCATGGGATGGGACACAGCAGAACGATGCCATGGGATGTCATTAACCAGCTGCATGGGATGGGACACAGCAGAACGATGCCATGCGATGTCATTAACCAGCCATGGGATGGGACACATCAGAACGATGCCATGCGATGCCATTAACCAGCCATGGGATGGGACACAGCAGAACGATGCCATGCGATGCCATTAACCAGCCATGGGATGGGACACAGCAGAACGATGCCATGCGATGCCATTAACCAGCTGCATGAGATGGGACACAGCAGAACGATGCCATGCGATGTCATTAACCAGCTGCATGGGATGGGACACAGCAGAACGATGCCATGCAATGTCATTAACCAGCTGCATGGGATGGGACACAGCAGAACGATGCCATGCGATGCCATTAACCAGCTGCATGGGATGGGACACAGCAGAACGATGCCATGCGATGCCATTAACCAGCTGCATGGGATGGGACACAGCAGAACGATGCCATGGGATGTCATTAACCAGCTGCATGGGATGGGACACAGCAGAACGATGCCATGGGATGTCATTAACCAGCTGCATGGGATGGGACACAGCAGAACGATGCCATGCGATGCCATTAACCAGCTGCATTGGATGGGACACAGCAGAACGATGCCATGCGATGTCATTAACCAGCTGCATGGGATGGGACACAGCAGAACGATGCCATGCGATGTCATTAACCAGCCATGGGATGGGACACAGCAGAAAGATGCCATGCGATGCCATTAACCAGCCATGGGATGGGACACAGCAGAAAGATGCCATGCGATGCCATTAACCAGCTGCATGGGATGGGACACAGCAGAACGATGCCATTAACCAGCTGCATGGGATAGGACACAGCAGAACGATGCCATGCGATGTCATTAACCAGCTGCATGGGATGGGACACAGCAGAACGATGCCATGGGATGTCATTAACCAGCCATGGGATGGGACACATCAGAACGATGCCATGCGATGTCATTAACCAGCTGCATGGGATGGGACACAGCAGAACGATGCCATGCGATGTCATTAACCAGCTGCATGGGATGGGACACAGCAGAACGATGCCATGCGATGTCATTAACCAGCCATGGGATGGGACACAGCAGAACGATGCCATGCGATGTCATTAACCAGCTGCATGGGATGGAAAAACAGCAGAACGATGCCATGGGATGCCATTAACCAGCCATGGGATGGGACACAGCAGAACGATGCCATGCGATGCCATTAACCAGCTGCATGGGATGGGACACAGCAGAACGATGCCATGGGATGCCATTAACCAGCCAATGGATGGGACACAGTAGAACGATGCCATGCGATGTCATTAACCAGCCATGGGATGGGACACAGCAGAACGATGCCATGCGATGCCATTAACCAGCTGCATGGGATGGGACACAGCAGAACGATGCCATGCGATGTCATTAACCAGCCATGGGATGGGACACAGCAGAACGATGCCATGCGATGCCATTAACCAGCCATGTGATGGGACGCAGCAGAACGATGCCATGCGATGCCATTAACCAGCTGCTTGGGATGGGACACAGCATAACGATGCCATTAACCAGCTGCATGGGATGGGACACAGCAGAACGATGCCATGCGATGTCATTAACCAGCTGCATGGGATGGGACACAGCAGAACGATGCCATGCGATGTCATTAACCAGCTGCATGGGATGGGACACAGCAGAACGATGCCATGCGATGTCATTAACCAGCCATGGGATGGGACACAGCAGAACAATGCCATGCGATGTCATTAACCAGCTGCATGGGATGGGACACAGCAGAACGATGCCATGGGATGCCATTGACCAGCCATGGGATGGGACACAGCAGAACGATGCCATGCGATGCCATTAACCAGCTGCATGGGATGGGACACAGCAGAACAATGCCATGGGATGCCATTAACCAGCCATGGGTTGGGACACAGCAGAACGATGCCATGCGATGTCATTAACCAGCCATGGGATGGGACACAGCAGAACGATGCCATGCGATGCCATTAACCAGCTGCATGGGATGGGACACAGCAGAACGATGCCATGCGATGTCATTAACCAGCTGCATGGGATGGGACACAGCAGAACGATGCCATGCGATGCCATTAACCAGCTGCATGGGATGGGACACAGCAGAACGATGCCATGGGATGCAATTAACCAGCCATGGGATGGGACACAGCAGAACGATGCCATGCGATGTCATTAACCAGCCATGGGATGGGACACAGCAGAACGATGCCATGCGATGTCATTAACCAGCCATGGGATGGGACACAGCAGAACGATGCCATGCGATGTCATTAACCAGCTGCATGGGATGGGACACAGCAGAACGATGCCATGCGATGCCATTAACCAGCCATGGGATGGGACACAGCAGAACGATGCCATGCGATGCCATTAACCAGCCATGGGATGGGACACAGCAGAACGATGTCATGCGATGCCATTAACCAGCCATGGGATGGGACACAGCAGAACGATGCCATGGGATGTCATTAACCAGCTGCATCGGATGGGACACAGCAGAACGATGCCATGGGATGTCATTAACCAGCTGCATGGGATGGGACACAGCAGAACGATGCCATGCGATGCCATTAACCAGCTGCATGGGATGGGACACAGCAGAACGATGCCATGCGATGTCATTAACCAGCCATGGGATGGGACACAGCAGAACGATGCCATGCGATGTCATTAACCAGCTGCATGGGATGGGACACAGCAGAACGATGCCATGCGATGCCATTAACCAGCTGCATGGGATGGGACACAGCAGAACGATGCCATGGGATGTCATTAACCAGCCATGGGATGGGACACAGCAGAACGATGCCATGCGATGTCATTAACCAGCTGCATGGGATGGGACACAGCAGAACGATGCCATGGGATGCCATTAACCAGCCATGGGATGGGACACATCAGAACGATGCCATGCGATGTCATTAACCAGCTGCATGGGATGGGACACAGCAGAACGATGCCATGCGATGTCATTAACCAGCTGCATGGGATGGGACACAGCAGAACGATGCCATGCGATGTCATTAACCAGCCATGGGATGGGACACAGCAGAACGATGCCATGCGATGTCATTAACTAGCTGCATGGGATGGAAAAACAGCAGAACGATGCCATGGGATGCCATTAACCAGCCATGGGATGGGACACAGCAGAACGATGCCATGCGATGCCATTAACCAGCTGCATGGGATGGGACACAGCAGAACGATGCCATGGGATGCCATTAACCAGCCAATGGATGGGACACAGTAGAACGATGCCATGCGATGTCATTAACCAGCCATGGGATGGGACACAGCAGAACGATGCCATGCGATGCCATTAACCAGCTGCATGGGATGGGACACAGCAGAACGATGCCATGCGATGTCATTAACCAGCCATGGGATGGGACACAGCAGAACGATGCCATGCGATGCCATTAACCAGCTGCATGGGATGGGACACAGCAGAACAATGCCATGGGATGCAATTAACCAGCCATGGGATGGGACACAGCAGAACGATGCCATGCGATGTCATTAACCAGCCATGGGATGGGACACAGCAGAACGATGCCATGCGATGTCATTAACCAGCCATGGGATGGGACACAGCAGAACGATGCCATGCGATGTCATTAACCAGCTGCATGGGATGGGACACAGCAGAACGATGCCATGCGATGCCATTAACCAGCCATGGGATGGGACACAGCAGAACGATGCCATGCGATGCCATTAACCAGCCATGTGATGGGACACAGCAGAACGATGCCATGCGATGCCATTAACCAGCTGCTTGGGATGGGACACAGCAGAACGATGCCATTAACCAGCTGCATGGGATGGGACACAGCAGAACGATGCCATGTGATGTCATTAACCAGCTGCATGGGATGGGACACAGCAGAACGATGCCATGCGATGTCATTAACCAGCTGCATGGGATGGGACACAGCAGAACGATGCCATGCGATGTCATTAACCAGCCATGGGATGGGACACAGCAGAACGATGCCATGCGATGTCATTAACCAGCTGCATGGGATGGGACACAGCAGAACGATGCCATGGGATGCCATTAACCAGCCATGGGATGGGACACAGCAGAACGATGCCATGCGATGCCATTAACCAGCTGCATGGGATGGGACACAGCAGAACAATGCCATGGGATGCCATTAAACAGCCATGGGTTGGGACATAGCAGAACGATGCCATGCGATGTCATTAACCAGCCATGGGATGGGACACAGCAGAACGATGCCATGCGATGCCATTAACCAGCTGCATGGGATGGGACACAGCAGAACGATGCCATGCGATGTCATTAACCAGCCATGGGATGGGACACAGCAGAACGATGCCATGCGATGTCATTAACCACCTGCATGGGATGGGACACAGCAGAACGATGCCATGCGATGTCTTTAACCAGCCATGGGATGGGACACAGCAGAACGATGCCATGCCATGTCATTAACCAGCCATGGGATGGGACACAGCAGAACGATGCCATGCGATGTCATTAACCAGCTGCATGGGATGGGACACAGCAGAACGATGCCATGCGATGCCATTAACCAGCCATGGGATGGGACACAGCAGAACGATGCCATGCGATGTCATTAACAAGCCATGGGATGGGACATAGCAGAACGATGCCATGCGATGCCATTAACCAGCCATGGGATGGGACACAGCAGAACGATGCCATGCGATGTCATTACCAGCCATGGGATGGGACACAGCAGAACGATGCCATGCGATGCCATTAACCAGCCATGGGATGGGACACAGCAGAACGATGTCATGCGATGCCATTAACCAGCCATGGGATGGGACACAGCAGAACGATGCCATGGGATGTCATTAACCAGCTACATGGGATGGGACACAGCAGAACGATGCCATGCGATGCCATTAACCAGCTGCATGGGATGGGACACAGGAGAACGATGCCATGCGATGTCATTAACCAGCTGCATGGGATGGGACACAGCAGAACGATGCCATGCGATGCCATTAACCAGCCATGGGAGGGGACACAGCAGAACGATGCCATGCGATGCCATTAACCAGCCATGGGATGGGACACAGCAGAACGATGCCATGCGATGCCATTAACCAGCTGCATGGGATGGGACACAGCAGAACGATGCCATGTGATGTCATTAACCAGCCATGGGATGGGACACAGCAGGACGATGCCATGTGATGTCATTAACCAGCCATGGGATGGGAAACAGCAGAACGATGCCATGCGATGCCATTAACCAGCTGCATGGGATGGGACACAGCAGAACGATGCCATGCGATGTCATTAACCAGCTGCATGGGATGGGACACAGCAGAACGATGCCATGCGATGTCATTAACAAGCTGCATGGGTTGGGACACAGCAGAACGATGCCATGCGATGCCATTAACCAGCCATGGGATGGGACACAGCAGAACGATGCCATGGGATGTCATTAACCAGCTGCATGGGATGGGACACAGCAGAACGATGCCATGGGATGTCATTAACCAGCTGCATGGGAAGGGACACAGCAGAACGATGCCATGCGATGCCATTAACCAGCTGCATGGGATGGGACACAGCAGAACGATGCCATGCGATGTCATTAACCACCTGCATGGGATGGGACACAGCAGAACGATGCCATGCGATGCCATTAACCAGCTGCATGGGATGGTACACAGCAGAACGATGCCATGCGATGCCATTAACCAGCCATGGGATGGGACACAGCAGAACGATGCCATGCGATGCCATTAACCAGCCATGGGATGGGACACAGCAGAACGATGCCATGCGATGCCATTAACCAGCTGGATGGGATGGGACACAGCAGAACGATGCCATGCGATGCCATTAACCAGCCATGGGATGGGACACAGCAGAACGATGCCATGCGATGCCATTAACCAGCTGCATGGGATGGGACACAGCAGAACGATGCCATGGGATGTCATTAACCAGCTGCATGGGATGGGACACAGCAGAACGATGCCATGCGATGTCATTAACCAGCCATGGGATGGGACACATCAGAACGATGCCATGCGATGCCATTAACCAGCCATGGGATGGGACACAGCAGAACGATGCCATGCGATGCCATTAACCAGCCATGGGATGGGACACAGCAGAACGATGCCATGCGATGCCATTAACCAGCTGCATGAGATGGGACACAGCAGAACGATGCCATGCGATGTCATTAACCAGCTGCATGGGATGGGACACAGCAGAACGATGCCATGCAATGTCATTAACCAGCTGCATGGGATGGGACACAGCAGAACGATGCCATGCGATGCCATTAACCAGCTGCATGGGATGGGACACAGCAGAACGATGCCATGCGATGCCATTAACCAGCTGCATGGGATGGGACACAGCAGAACGATGCCATGGGATGTCATTAACCAGCTGCATGGGATGGGACACAGCAGAACGATGCCATGGGATGTCATTAACCAGCTGCATGGGATGGGACACAGCAGAACGATGCCATGCGATGCCATTAACCAGCTGCATTGGATGGGACACAGCAGAACGATGCCATGCGATGTCATTAACCAGCTGCATGGGATGGGACACAGCAGAACGATGCCATGCGATGTCATTAACCAGCCATGGGATGGGACACAGCAGAAAGATGCCATGCGATGCCATTAACCAGCCATGGGATGGGACACAGCAGAAAGATGCCATGCGATGCCATTAACCAGCTGCATGGGATGGGACACAGCAGAACGATGCCATTAACCAGCTGCATGGGATAGGACACAGCAGAACGATGCCATGCGATGTCATTAACCAGCTGCATGGGATGGGACACAGCAGAACGATGCCATGGGATGCCATTAACCAGCCATGGGATGGGACACATCAGAACGATGCCATGCGATGTCATTAACCAGCTGCATGGGATGGGACACAGCAGAACGATGCCATGCGATGTCATTAACCAGCTGCATGGGATGGGACACAGCAGAACGATGCCATGCGATGTCATTAACCAGCCATGGGATGGGACACAGCAGAACGATGCCATGCGATGTCATTAACCAGCTGCATGGGATGGAAAAACAGCAGAACGATGCCATGGGATGCCATTAACCAGCCATGGGATGGGACACAGCAGAACGATGCCATGCGATGCCATTAACCAGCTGCATGGGATGGGACACAGCAGAACGATGCCATGGGATGCCATTAACCAGCCAATGGATGGGACACAGTAGAACGATGCCATGCGATGTCATTAACCAGCCATGGGATGGGACACAGCAGAACGATGCCATGCGATGCCATTAACCAGCTGCATGGGATGGGACACAGCAGAACGATGCCATGCGATGTCATTAACCAGCCATGGGATGGGACACAGCAGAACGATGCCATGCGATGCCATTAACCAGCTGCATGGGATGGGACACAGCAGAACAATGCCATGGGATGCAATTAACCAGCCATGGGATGGGACACAGCAGAACGATGCCATGCGATGTCATTAACCAGCCATGGGATGGGACACAGCAGAACGATGCCATGCGATGTCATTAACCAGCCATGGGATGGGACACAGCAGAACGATGCCATGCGATGTCATTAACCAGCTGCATGGGATGGGACACAGCAGAACGATGCCATGCGATGCCATTAACCAGCCATGGGATGGGACACAGCAGAACGATGCCATGCGATGCCATTAACCAGCCATGTGATGGGACGCAGCAGAACGATGCCATGCGATGCCATTAACCAGCTGCTTGGGATGGGACACAGCAGAACGATGCCATTAACCAGCTGCATGGGATGGGACACAGCAGAACGATGCCATGCGATGTCATTAACCAGCTGCATGGGATGGGACACAGCAGAACGATGCCATGCGATGTCATTAACCAGCTGCATGGGATGGGACACAGCAGAACGATGCCATGCGATGTCATTAACCAGCCATGGGATGGGACACAGCAGAACAATGCCATGCGATGTCATTAACCAGCTGCATGGGATGGGACACAGCAGAACGATGCCATGGGATGCCATTGACCAGCCATGGGATGGGACACAGCAGAACGATGCCATGCGATGCCATTAACCAGCTGCATGGGATGGGACACAGCAGAACAATGCCATGGGATGCCATTAACCAGCCATGGGTTGGGACACAGCAGAACGATGCCATGCGATGTCATTAACCAGCCATGGGATGGGACACAGCAGAACGATGCCATGCGATGCCATTAACCAGCTGCATGGGATGGGACACAGCAGAACGATGCCATGCGATGTCATTAACCAGCTGCATGGGATGGGACACAGCAGAACGATGCCATGCGATGCCATTAACCAGCTGCATGGGATGGGACACAGCAGAACGATGCCATGGGATGCAATTAACCAGCCATGGGATGGGACACAGCAGAACGATGCCATGCGATGTCATTAACCAGCCATGGGATGGGACACAGCAGAACGATGCCATGCGATGTCATTAACCAGCCATGGGATGGGACACAGCAGAACGATGCCATGCGATGTCATTAACCAGCTGCATGGGATGGGACACAGCAGAACGATGCCATGCGATGCCATTAACCAGCCATGGGATGGGACACAGCAGAACGATGCCATGCGATGCCATTAACCAGCCATGGGATGGGACACAGCAGAACGATGTCATGCGATGCCATTAACCAGCCATGGGATGGGACACAGCAGAACGATGCCATGGGATGTCATTAACCAGCTGCATCGGATGGGACACAGCAGAACGATGCCATGGGATGTCATTAACCAGCTGCATGGGATGGGACACAGCAGAACGATGCCATGCGATGCCATTAACCAGCTGCATGGGATGGGACACAGCAGAACGATGCCATGCGATGTCATTAACCAGCCATGGGATGGGACACAGCAGAACGATGCCATGCGATGTCATTAACCAGCTGCATGGGATGGGACACAGCAGAACGATGCCATGCGATGCCATTAACCAGCTGCATGGGATGGGACACAGCAGAACGATGCCATGGGATGTCATTAACCAGCCATGGGATGGGACACAGCAGAACGATGCCATGCGATGTCATTAACCAGCTGCATGGGATGGGACACAGCAGAACGATGCCATGGGATGCCATTAACCAGCCATGGGATGGGACACATCAGAACGATGCCATGCGATGTCATTAACCAGCTGCATGGGATGGGACACAGCAGAACGATGCCATGCGATGTCATTAACCAGCTGCATGGGATGGGACACAGCAGAACGATGCCATGCGATGTCATTAACCAGCCATGGGATGGGACACAGCAGAACGATGCCATGCGATGTCATTAACTAGCTGCATGGGATGGAAAAACAGCAGAACGATGCCATGGGATGCCATTAACCAGCCATGGGATGGGACACAGCAGAACGATGCCATGCGATGCCATTAACCAGCTGCATGGGATGGGACACAGCAGAACGATGCCATGGGATGCCATTAACCAGCCAATGGATGGGACACAGTAGAACGATGCCATGCGATGTCATTAACCAGCCATGGGATGGGACACAGCAGAACGATGCCATGCGATGCCATTAACCAGCTGCATGGGATGGGACACAGCAGAACGATGCCATGCGATGTCATTAACCAGCCATGGGATGGGACACAGCAGAACGATGCCATGCGATGCCATTAACCAGCTGCATGGGATGGGACACAGCAGAACAATGCCATGGGATGCAATTAACCAGCCATGGGATGGGACACAGCAGAACGATGCCATGCGATGTCATTAACCAGCCATGGGATGGGACACAGAAGAACGATGCCATGCGATGTCATTAACCAGCCATGGGATGGGACACAGCAGAACGATGCCATGCGATGTCATTAACCAGCTGCATGGGATGGGACACAGCAGAACGATGCCATGCGATGCCATTAACCAGCCATGGGATGGGACACAGCAGAACGATGCCATGCGATGCCATTAACCAGCCATGTGATGGGACACAGCAGAACGATGCCATGCGATGCCATTAACCAGCTGCTTGGGATGGGACACAGCAGAACGATGCCATTAACCAGCTGCATGGGATGGGACACAGCAGAACGATGCCATGTGATGTCATTAACCAGCTGCATGGGATGGGACACAGCAGAACGATGCCATGCGATGTCATTAACCAGCTGCATGGGATGGGACACAGCAGAACGATGCCATGCGATGTCATTAACCAGCCATGGGATGGGACACAGCAGAACGATGCCATGCGATGTCATTAACCAGCTGCATGGGATGGGACACAGCAGAACGATGCCATGGGATGCCATTAACCAGCCATGGGATGGGACACAGCAGAACGATGCCATGCGATGCCATTAACCAGCTGCATGGGATGGGACACAGCAGAACAATGCCATGGGATGCCATTAAACAGCCATGGGTTGGGACACAGCAGAACGATGCCATGCGATGTCATTAACCAGCCATGGGATGGGACACAGCAGAACGATGCCATGCGATGCCATTAACCAGCTGCATGGGATGGGACACAGCAGAACGATGCCATGCGATGTCATTAACCAGCTGCATGGGATGGGACACAGCAGAACGATGCCATGCGATGCCATTAACCAGCTGCATGGGATGGGACACAGCAGAACGATGCCATGGGATGCAATTAACCAGCCATGGGATGGGACACAGCAGAACGATGCCATGCGATGTCATTAACCAGCCATGGGATGGGACACAGCAGAACGATGCCATGCGATGTCATTAACCAGCCATGGGATGGGACACAGCAGAACGATGCCATGCGATGTCATTAACCAGCTGCATGGGATGGGACACAGCAGAACGATGCCATGCGATGCCATTAACCAGCCATGGGATGGGACACAGCAGAACGATGCCATGCGATGCCATTAACCAGCCATGGGATGGGACACAGCAGAACGATGTCATGCGATGCCATTAACCAGCCATGGGATGGGACACAGCAGAACGATGCCATGGGATGTCATTAACCAGCTGTATCGGATGGGACACAGCAGAACGATGCCATGGGATGTCATTAACCAGCTGCATGGGATGGGACACAGCAGAACGATGCCATGCGATGCCATTAACCAGCTGCATGGGATGGGACACAGCAGAACGATGCCATGCGATGTCATTAACCAGCCATGGGATGGGACACAGCAGAACGATGCCATGCGATGTCATTAACCAGCTGCATGGGATGGGACACAGCAGAACGATGCCATGCGATGCCATTAACCAGCTGCATGGGATGGGACACAGCAGAACGATGCCATGGGATGTCATTAACCAGCCATGGGATGGGACACAGCAGAACGATGCCATGCGATGTCATTAACCAGCTGCATGGGATGGGACACAGCAGAACGATGCCATGGGATGCCATTAACCAGCCATGGGATGGGACACATCAGAACGATGCCATGCGATGTCATTAACCAGCTGCATGGGATGGGACACAGCAGAACGATGCCATGCGATGTCATTAACCAGCTGCATGGGATGGGACACAGCAGAACGATGCCATGCGATGTCATTAACCAGCCATTGGATGGGACACAGCAGAACGATGCCATGCGATGTCATTAACCAGCTGCATGGGATGGGACACAGCAGAACGATGCCATGGGATGCCATTAACCAGCCATGGGATGGGACACAGCAGAACGATGCCATGCGATGCCATTAACCAGCTGCATGGGATGGGACACAGCAGAACGATGCCATGTGATGCCATTAACCAGCCATGGGATGGGACACAGCAGAACGATGCCATGCGATGTCATTAACCAGCCATGGGATGGGACACAGCAGAACGATGCCATGCGATGCCATTAACCAGCTGCATGGGATGGGACACAGCAAAACGATGCCATGCGATGTCATTAACAGCCATGGGATGGGACACAGCAGAACGATGCCATGCGATGCCATTAACCAGCTGCATGGGATGGGACACAGCAGAACGATGCCATGCGATGTCATTAACCAGCTGCATGGGATGGGACACAGCAGAACGATGCCATGCGATGTCATTAACCAGCTGCATGGGATGGGACACAGCGGAACGATGCCATGCGATGTCATTAACCAGCCATGGGATGGGACACAGCAGAACGATGCCATGCGATGTCATTAACCAGCTGCATGGGATGGGACACAGCAGAACGATGCCATGAGATGCCATTAACCAGCCATGGGATGGGACACAGCAGAACGATGCCATGCGATGCCATTAACCAGCTGCATGGGATGGGACACATCAGAACGATGCCATGGGATGCCATTAACCAGCCAATGGATGGGACACAGTAGAACGATGCCATGCGATGTCATTAACCAGCCATGGGATGGGACACAGCAGAACGATGCCATGCGATGCCATTAACCAGCTGCATGGGATGGGACACAGCAGAACGATGCCATGCGATGTCATTAACCAGCCATGGGATGGGACACAGCAGAACGATGCCATGCGATGCCATTAACCAGCTGCATGGGATGGGACACAGCAGAACAATGCCATGGGATGCAATTAACCAGCCATGGGATGGGACACAGCAGAACGATGCCATGCGATGTCATTAACCAGCCATGGGATGGGACACAGCAGAACGATGCCATGCGATGTCATTAACCAGCCATGGGATGGGACACAGCAGAACGATGCCATGCGATGTCATTAACCAGCTGCATGGGATGGGACACAGCAGAACGATGCCATGCGATGCCATTAACCAGCCATGGGATGGGACACAGCAGAACGATGCCATGCGATGCCATTAACCAGCTGCTTGGGATGGGACACAGCAGAACGATGCCATTAACCAGCTGCATGGGATGGGACACAGCAGAACGATGCCATGCGATGTCATTAACCAGCTGCATGGGATGGGACACAGCAGAACGATGCCATGCGATGTCATTAACCAGCCATGGGATGGGACACAGCAGAACGATGCCATGCGATGTCATTAACCAGCTGCATGGGATGGGACACATCAGAACGATGCCATGGGATGCCATTAACCAGCCATGGGATGGGACACAGCAGAACGATGCCATGCGATGCCATTAACCAGCTGCATGGGATGGGACACAGCAGAACAATGTCATGGGATGCCATTAACCAGCCATGGGTTGGGACACAGCAGAACGATGCCATGCGATGTCATTAACCAGCCATGGGATGGGACACAGCAGAAAAATGCCATGCGATGCCATTAACCAGCTGCATGGGATGGGACACAGCAGAACGATGCCATGCGATGTCATTAACCAGCCATGGGATGGGACACAGCAGAACGATGCCATGCGATGCCATTAACCAGCTGCATGGGATGGGACACAGCAGAACGATGCCATGGGATGCAATTAACCAGCCATGGGATGGGACACAGCAGAACGATGCCATGCGATGTCATTAACCAGCCATGGGATAGGACACAGCAGAACGATGCCATGCGATGTCATTAACCAGCCATGGGATGGGACACAGCAGAACGATGCCATGCGATGTCATTAACCAGCTGCATGGGATGGGACACAGCAGAACGATGCCATGCGATGCCATTAACCAGCCATGTGATGGGACACAGCAGAACGATGTCATGCGATGCCATTAACCAGCCATGGGATGAGACACAGCAGAACGATGTCATGCGATGCCATTAACCAGCCATGGGATGGGACACAGCAGAACGATGCCATGGGATGTCATTAACCAGCTGCATCGGATGGGACACAGCAGAACGATGCCATGGGATGTCATTAACCAGCTGCATGGGATGGGACACAGCAGAACGATGCCATGCGATGCCATTAACCAGCTGCATGGGATGGGACACAGCAGAACGATGCCATGCGATGTCATTAACCAGCCATGGGATGGGACACAGCAGAACGATGTAATGCGATGTCATTAACCAGCTGCATGGGATGGGACACAGCAGAACGATGCCATGCGATGCCATTAACCAGCTGCATGGGATGGGACACAGCAGAACGATGCCATGGGATGTCATTAACCAGCCATGGGATGGGACACAGCAGAACGATGCCATGCGATGTCATTAACCAGCTGCATGGGATGGGACACAGCAGAACGATGCCATGGGATGCCATTAACCAGCCATGGGATGGGACACATCAGAACGATGCCATGCGATGTCATTAACCAGCTGCATGGGATGGGACACAGCAGAACGATGCCATGCGATGTCATTAACCAGCTGCATGGGATGGGACACAGCAGAACGATGCCATGCGATGTCATTAACCAGCCATTGGATGGGACACAGCAGAACGATGCCATGCGATGTCATTAACCAGCTGCATGGGATGGGACACAGCAGAACGATGCCATGGGATGCCATTAACCAGCCATGGGATGGGACACAGCAGAACGATGCCATGCGATGCCATTAACCAGCTGCATGGGATGGGACACAGCAGAACGATGCCATGGGATGCCATTAACCAGACATGGGATGGGACACAGCAGAACGATGCCATGCGATGTCATTAACCAGCCATGGGATGGGACACAGCAGAACGATGCCATGCGATGCCATTAACCAGCTGCATGGGATGGGACACAGCAAAACGATGCCATGCGATGTCATTAACAGCCATGGGATGGGACACAGCAGAACGATGCCATGCGATGCCATTAACCAGCTGCATGGGATGGGACACAGCAGAACAATGCCATGGGATGCAATTAACCAGCCATGGGATGGGACACAGCAGAACGATTCCATGCGATGTCATTAACCAGCCATGGGATGGGACACAGCAGAACGATGCCATGCGATGTCATTAACCAGCCATGGGATGGGACACAGCAGAACGATGCCATACGATGTCATTAACCAGCTGCATGGGATGGGACACAGCAGAACGATGCCATGCGATGCCATTAACCAGCCATGGGATGGGACACAGCAAAACGATGCCATGCGATGCCATTAACCAGCTATGTGATGGGACACAGCAGAACGATGCCATGCGATGCCATTAACCAGCTGCTTGGGATGGGACACAGCAGAACGATGCCATTAACCAGCTGCATGGGATGGGACACAGCAGAACGATGCCATGCGATGTCATTAACCAGCTGCATGGGATGGGACACAGCAGAACGATGCCATGCGATGCCATTAACCAGCTGCATGGGATGGGACACAGCAGAACGATGCCATGGGATGTCATTAACCAGCCATGGGATGGGACACAGCAGAACGATGCCATGCGATGTCATTAACCAGCTGCATGGGATGGGACACAGCAGAACGATGCCATGGGATGCCATTAACCAGCCATGGGATGGGACACATCAGAACGATGCCATGCGATGTCATTAACCAGCTGCATGGGATGGGACACAGCAGAACGATGCCATGCGATGTCATTAACCAGCTGAATGGGATGGGACACAGCAGAACGATGCCATGCGATGTCATTAACCAGCCATGGGATGGGACACAGCAGAACGATGCCATGCGATGTCATTAACTAGCTGCATGGGATGGAAAAACAGCAGAACGATGCCATGGGATGCCATTAACCAGCCATGGGATGGGACACAGCAGAACGATGCCATGCGATGCCATTAACCAGCTGCATGGGATGGGACACAGCAGAACGATGCCATGGGATGCCATTAACCAGCTGCTTGGGATGGGACACAGCAGAACGATGCCATTAACCAGCTGCATGGGATGGGACACAGCAGAACGATGCCATGCGATGTCATTAACCAGCCATGGGATGGGACACAGCAGAACGATGCCATGCGATGCCATTAACCAGCTGCATGGGATGGGACACAGCAGAACGATGCCATGCGATGTCATTAACCAGCCATGGGATGGGACACAGCAGAACGATGCCATGCGATGCCATTAACCAGCTGCATGGGATGGGACACAGCAGAACAATGCCATGGGATGCAATTAACCAGCCATGGGATGGGACACAGCAGAACGATGCCATGCGATGTCATTAACCAGCCATGGGATGGGACACAGCAGAACGATGCCATGCGATGTCATTAACCAGCCATGGGATGGGACACAGCAGAACGATGCCATGCGATGTCATTAACCAGCTGCATGGGATGGGACACAGCAGAACGATGCCATGCGATGTCATTAACCAGCCATGGGATGGGACACAGAAGAACGATGCCATGCGATGTCATTAACCAGCTGCATGGGATGGGACACAGCAGAACGATGCCATGGGATGCCATTAACCAGCCATGGGATGGGACACAGCAGAACGATGCCATGCGATGCCATTAACCAGCTGCATGGGATGGGACACAGCAGAACAATGCCATGGGATGCCATTAAACAGCCATGGGTTGGGACACAGCAGAACGATGCCATGCGATGTCATTAACCAGCCATGGGATGGGACACAGCAGAACGATGCCATGCGATGCCATTAACCAGCTGCATGGGATGGGACACAGCAGAACGATGCCATGCGATGTCATTAACCAGCTGCATGGGATGGGACACAGCAGAACGATGCCATGCGATGCCATTAACCAGCTGCATGGGATGGGACACAGCAGAACGATGCCATGGGATGCAATTAACCAGCCATGGGATGGGACACAGCAGAACGATGCCATGCGATGTCATTAACCAGCCATGGGATGGGACACAGCAGAACGATGCCATGCGATGTCATTAACCAGCCATGGGATGGGACACAGCAGAACGATGCCATGCGATGTCATTAACCAGCTGCATGGGATGGGACACAGCAGAACGATGCCATGCGATGCCATTAACCAGCCATGGGATGGGACACAGCAGAACGATGCCATGCGATGCCATTAACCAGCCATGGGATGGGACACAGCAGAACGATGTCATGCGATGCCATTAACCAGCCATGGGATGGGACACAGCAGAACGATGCCATGGGATGTCATTAACCAGCTGTATCGGATGGGACACAGCAGAACGATGCCATGGGATGTCATTAACCAGCTGCATGGGATGGGACACAGCAGAACGATGCCATGCGATGCCATTAACCAGCTGCATGGGATGGGACACAGCAGAACGATGCCATGCGATGTCATTAACCAGCCATGGGATGGGACACAGCAGAACGATGCCATGCGATGTCATTAACCAGCTGCATGGGATGGGACACAGCAGAACGATGCCATGCGATGCCATTAACCAGCTGCATGGGATGGGACACAGCAGAACGATGCCATGTGATGTCATTAACCAGCCATGGGATGGGACACAGCAGAACGATGCCATGCGATGTCATTAACCAGCTGAATGGGATGGGACACAGCAGAACGATGCCATGGGATGCCATTAACCAGCCATGGGTTGGGACACATCAGAACGATGCCATGCGATGTCATTAACCAGCTGCATGGGATGGGACACAGCAGAACGATGCCATGCGATGTCATTAACCAGCTGCATGGGATGGGACACAGCAGAACGATGCCATGCGATGTCATTAACCAGCCATTGGATGGGACACAGCAGAACGATGCCATGCGATGTCATTAACCAGCTGCATGGGATGGGACACAGCAGAACGATGCCATGGGATGCCATTAACCAGCCATGGGATGGGACACAGCAGAACGATGCCATGCGATGCCATTAACCAGCTGCATGGGATGGGACACAGCAGAACGATGCCATGGGATGCCATTAACCAGCCATGGGATGGGACACAGCAGAACGATGCCATGCGATGTCATTAACCAGCCATGGGATGGGACACAGCAGAACGATGCCATGCGATGCCATTAACCAGCTGCATGGGATGGGACACAGCAAAACGATGCCATGCGATGTCATTAACAGCCATGGGATGGGACACAGCAGAACGATGCCATGCGATGCCATTAACCAGCTGCATGGGATGGGACACAGCAGAACGATGCCATGCGATGTCATTAACCAGCTGCATGGGATGGGACACAGCAGAACGATGCCATGCGATGTCATTAACCAGCTGCATGGGATGGGACACAGCGGAACGATGCCATGCGATGTCATTAACCAGCCATGGGATGGGACACAGCAGAACGATGCCATGCGATGTCATTAACCAGCTGCATGGGATGGGACACAGCAGAACGATGCCATGAGATGCCATTAACCAGCCATGGGATGGGACACAGCAGAACGATGCCATGCGATGCCATTAACCAGCTGCATGGGATGGGACACATCAGAACGATGCCATGGGATGCCATTAACCAGCCAATGGATGGGACACAGTAGAACGATGCCATGCGATGTCATTAACCAGCCATGGGATGGGACACAGCAGAACGATGCCATGCGATGCCATTAACCAGCTGCATGGGATGGGACACAGCAGAACGATGCCATGCGATGTCATTAACCAGCCATGGGATGGGACACAGCAGAACGATGCCATGCGATGCCATTAACCAGCTGCATGGGATGGGACACAGCAGAACAATGCCATGGGATGCAATTAACCAGCCATGGGATGGGACACAGCAGAACGATGCCATGCGATGTCATTAACCAGCCATGGGATGGGACACAGCAGAACGATGCCATGCGATGTCATTAACCAGCCATGGGATGGGACACAGCAGAACGATGCCATGCGATGTCATTAACCAGCTGCATGGGATGGGACACAGCAGAACGATGCCATGCGATGCCATTAACCAGCCATGGGATGGGACACAGCAGAACGATGCCATGCGATGCCATTAACCAGCTGCTTGGGATGGGACACAGCAGAACGATGCCATTAACCAGCTGCATGGGATGGGACACAGCAGAACGATGCCATGCGATGTCATTAACCAGCTGCATGGGATGGGACACAGCAGAACGATGCCATGCGATGTCATTAACCAGCCATGGGATGGGACACAGCAGAACGATGCCATGCGATGTCATTAACCAGCTGCATGGGATGGGACACATCAGAACGATGCCATGGGATGCCATTAACCAGCCATGGGATGGGACACAGCAGAACGATGCCATGCGATGCCATTAACCAGCTGCATGGGATGGGACACAGCAGAACAATGTCATGGGATGCCATTAACCAGCCATGGGTTGGGACACAGCAGAACGATGCCATGCGATGTCATTAACCAGCCATGGGATGGGACACAGCAGAACAATGCCATGCGATGCCATTAACCAGCTGCATGGGATGGGACACAGCAGAACGATGCCATGCGATGTCATTAACCAGCCATGGGATGGGACACAGCAGAACGATGCCATGCGATGCCATTAACCAGCTGCATGGGATGGGACACAGCAGAACGATGCCATGGGATGCAATTAACCAGCCATGGGATGGGACACAGCAGAACGATGCCATGCGATGTCATTAACCAGCCATGGGATAGGACACAGCAGAACGATGCCATGCGATGTCATTAACCAGCCATGGGATGGGACACAGCAGAACGATGCCATGCGATGTCATTAACCAGCTGCATGGGATGGGACACAGCAGAACGATGCCATGCGATGCCATTAACCAGCCATGGGATGGGACACAGCAGAACGATGTCATGCGATGCCATTAACCAGCCATGGGATGGGACACAGCAGAACGATGTCATGCGATGCCATTAACCAGCCATGGGATGGGACACAGCAGAACGATGCCATGGGATGTCATTAACCAGCTGCATCGGATGGGACACAGCAGAACGATGCCATGGGATGTCATTAACCAGCTGCATGGGATGGGACACAGCAGAACGATGCCATGCGATGCCATTAACCAGCTGCATGTGATGGGACACAGCAGAACGATGCCATGCGATGTCATTAACCAGCCATGGGATGGGACACAGCAGAACGATGCCATGCGATGTCATTAACCAGCTGCATGGGATGGGACACAGCAGAACGATGCCATGCGATGCCATTAACCAGCTGCATGGGATGGGACACAGCAGAACGATGCCATGGGATGTCATTAACCAGCCATGGGATGGGACACAGCAGAACGATGCCATGCGATGTCATTAACCAGCTGCATGGGATGGGACACAGCAGAACGATGCCATGGGATGCCATTAACCAGCCATGGGATGGGACACATCAGAACGATGCCATGCGATGTCATTAACCAGCTGCATGGGATGGGACACAGCAGAACGATGCCATGCGATGTCATTAACCAGCTGCATGGGATGGGACACAGCAGAACGATGCCATGCGATGTCATTAACCAGCCATTGGATGGGACACAGCAGAACGATGCCATGCGATGTCATTAACCAGCTGCATGGGATGGGACACAGCAGAACGATGCCATGGGATGCCATTAACCAGCCATGGGATGGGACACAGCAGAACGATGCCATGCGATGCCATTAACCAGCTGCATGGGATGGGACACAGCAGAACGATGCCATGGGATGCCATTAACCAGACATGGGATGGGACACAGCAGAACGATGCCATGCGATGTCATTAACCAGCCATGGGATGGGACACAGCAGAACGATGCCATGCGATGCCATTAACCAGCTGCATGGGATGGGACACAGCAAAACGATGCCATGCGATGTCATTAACAGCCATGGGATGGGACACAGCAGAGCGATGCCATGCGATGCCATTAACCAGCTGCATGGGATGGGACACAGCAGAACAATGCCATGGGATGCAATTAACCAGCCATGGGATGGGACACAGCAGAACGATTCCATGCGATGTCATTAACCAGCCATGGGATGGGACACAGCAGAACGATGCCATGCGATGTCATTAACCAGCCATGGGATGGGACACAGCAGAACGATGCCATACGATGTCATTAACCAGCTGCATGGGATGGGACACAGCAGAACGATGCCATGCGATGCCATTAACCAGCCATGGGATGGGACACAGCAGAACGATGCCATGCGATGCCATTAACCAGCTATGTGATGGGACACAGCAGAACGATGCCATGCGATGCCATTAACCAGCTGCTTGGGATGGGACACAGCAGAACGATGCCATTAACCAGCTGCATGGGATGGGACACAGCAGAACGATGCCATGCGATGTCATTAACCAGCTGCATGGGATGGGACACAGCAGAACGATGCCATGCGATGTCATTAACCAGCTGCATGGGATGGGACACAGCGGAACGATGCCATGCGATGTCATTAACCAGCCATGGGATGGGACACAGCAGAACGATGCCATGCGATGTCATTAACCAGCTGCATGGGATGGGACACAGCAGAAAGATGCCATGGGATGCCATTAACCAGCCATGGGATGGGACACAGCAGAACGATGCCATGCGATGCCACTAACCAGCTGCATGGGATGGGACACAGCAGAACGATGCCATGCGATGTCATTAACCAGCCATGGGATGGGACACAGCATAACGATGCCATGCGATGCCATTAACCAGCTGCATGGGATGGGACACAGCAGAACAATGCCATGGGATGCAATTAACCAGCCATGGGATGGGACACAGCAGAACGATGCCATGCGATGCCATTAACCAGCCATGGGATGGGACACAGCAGAACGATGTCATGCGATGCCATTAACCAGCCATGGGATGGGACACAGCAGAACGATGCCATGGGATGTCATTAACCAGCTGCATCGGATGGGACACAGCAGAACGATGCCATGGGATGTCATTAACCAGCTGCATGGGATGGGACACAGCAGAACGATGCCATGCGATGTCATTAACCAGCCATGGGATGGGACACAGCAGAACGATGCCATGCGATGCCATTAACCAGCTGCATGGGATGGGACACAGCAGAACGATGCCATGCGATGCCATTAACCAGCAGCATGGGATGGGACACAGCAGAACGATGCCATGCGATGCCATTAACCAGCCATGGGATGGGACACAGCAGAACGATGCCCTGCGATGCCATTAACCAGCCATGTGATGGGACACAGCAGAACGATGCCATGCGATGCCATTAACCAGCTGCATGGGATGGGACACAGCAGAAAGATGCCATGCGATGTTATTAACCAGCCATGGGATGGGACACAGCAGAACGATGCCATGCGATGTCATTAACCAGCCATGGGATGGGACACAGCAGAACGATGCCATGCGATGCCATTAACCAGCTGCATGGGATGGGACACAGCAGAACGATGTCATGCGATGCCATTAACCAGCCATGTGATGGGACACAGCAGAACGATGCCATGCGATGCCATTAACCAGCTGCTTGGGATGGGACACAGCAGAACGATGCCATTAACCAGCTGCATGGGATGGGACACAGCAGAACAATGCCATGGGATGCCATTAACCAGCCATGGGTTGGGACACAGCAGAACGATGCCATGCGATGTCATTAACCAGCCATGGGATGGGACACAGCAGAACGATGCCATGCGATGCCATTAACCAGCTGCATGGGATGGGACACAGCAGAACGATGCCATGCGATGTCATTAACCAGCCATGGGATGGGACACAGCAGAACGATGCCATGCGATGCCATTAACCAGCTGCATGGGATGGGACACAGCAGAACGATGCCATGGGATGCAATTAACCAGCCATGGTATGGGACACAGAAGAACGATGCCATGCGATGTCATTAACCAGCCATGGGATGGGACACAGCAGAACGATGCCATGCGATGTCATTAACCAGCCATGGGATGGGACACAGCAGAACGATGCCATGCGATGTCATTAACCAGCTGCATGGGATGGGACACAGCAGAACGATGCCATGCGATGCCATTAACCAGCCATGGGATGGGACACAGCAGAACGATGCCATGCGATGCCATTAACCAGCCATGGGATGGGACACAGCAGAACGATGTCATGCGATGCCATTAACCAGCCATGGGATGGGACACAGCAGAACGATGCCATGGGATGTCATTAACCAGCTGCATCGGATGGGACACAGCAGAACGATGCCATGGGATGTCATTAACCAGCTGCATGGGATGGGACACAGCAGAACGATGCCATGCGATGTCATTAACCAGCCATGGGATGGGACACAGCAGAACGATGCCATGCGATCCCATTAACTAGCTGCATGGGATGGGACACAGCAGAACGATGCCATGCGATGCCATTAACCAGCAGCATGGGATGGGACACAGCAGAACGATGCCATGCGATGCCATTAACCAGCCATGGGATGGGACACAGCAGAACGATGCCCTGCGATGCCATTAACCAGCCATGTGATGGGACACAGCAGAACGATGCCATGCGATGCCATTAACCAGCTGCATGGGATGGGACACAGCAGAAAGATGCCATGCGATGTTATTAACCAGCCATGGGATGGGACACAGCAGAACGATGCCAGGCGATGTCATTAACCAGCCATGGGATGGGACACAGCAGAACGATGCCATGCGATGCCATTAACCAGCTGCATGGGATGGGACACAGCAGAACGATGTCATGCGATGCCATTAACCAGCCATGGGATGGGACACAGCAGAACGATGCCATGCGATGTCATTAACCAGCTGCAAGGGATGGGACACAGCAGAACGATGCCATGCGATGTCATTAACCAGCCATGGGATGGGACACAGCAGAACGATGCCATGCGATGCCATTAACCAGCTGCATGGGATGGGACACAGCAGAACGATGCCATGCGATGCCATTAACCAGCCATGGGATGGGACACAGCAGAACGATGCCATGCGATGCCATTACCCAGCTGCATGGGATGGGACACAGCAGAACGATGCCATGCGATGCCATTAACCAGCCATGGGATGGGACACAGCAGAAAGATGCCATGCGATGCCATTAACCAGCTGCATGGGATGGGACACAGCAGAACGATGCCATGCGTTGTCATTAACCAGCTGCATGGGATGGGACACAACAGAACGATGCCATGCGATGTCATTAACCAGCTGCATGGGATGGGACACAGCAGAACGATGCCATGCGATGCCATTAACAAGCCATGGGATGGGACACAGCAGAACGATGCCATGCGATGCCATTAACCAGCTGCATGGGATGGGACACAGCAGAACGATGCCATGCGATGCCATTAACCAGCTGCAGGGGATGGGACACAGCAGAACGATGCCATGCGATGTCATTAACCAGCTGCATGGGATGGGACACAGCAGAACGATGCCATGCGATGTCATTAACCAGCCATGGGATGGGACACAGCAGAACGATGCCATGCGATGCCATTAACCAGCCATGGGATGGGACACAGCAGAACGATGCCATGCGATGCCATTAACCAGCCGCATGGGATGGGACACAGCAGAACGATGCCATTAACCAGCTGCATGGGATGGGACACAGCAGAACGATGCCATGCGATGTCATTAACCAGCTGCATTTGATGTGACACAGCAGGACGATGCCATGCGATGTCATTAACCAGATGCAAGGGATGGGACACAGCAGAACGATGCCATGCGATGCAATTAACCAGCTGCATGGGATGGGACACAGCAGAACGATGCCATGGGATGTCATTAACCAGCTGCATGGGATGGGACACAGCAGAACGATGCCATGCGATGCCATTAACCAGCTGCATGGGATGGGACACAGCAGAACGATGCCATGGGATGCCATTAACCAGCCATGGGATGGGACACATCAGAACGATGCCATGCGATGTCATTAACCAGCTGCATGGGATGGGACACAGCAGAACGATGCCATGCGATGTCATTAACCAGCTGCATGGGATGGGACACAGCAGAACGATGCCATGCGATGTCATTAACCAGCCATGGGATGGGACACAGCAGAACGATGCCATGCGATGTCATTAACCAGCTGCATGGAATGGGACACAGCAGAACGATGCCATGGGATGCCATTAACCAGCCAATGGATGGGACACAGTAGAACGATGCCATGCGATGTCATTAACCAGCTGCATGGGATGGGACACAGCAGAACGATGCCATGCGATGCCATTAACCAGCTGCATGGGATGGGACACAGCAGAACGATGTCATGGGATGTCATTAACCAGCCATGGGATGGGACACAGCAGAACGATGCCATGCGATGTCATTAACCAGCTGCATGGGATGGAACACAGCAGAACGATGCCATGGGATGCCATTAACCAGCCATGGGATGGGACACAGCAGAACGATGCCATGCGATGCCATTAACCAGCTGCATGGAATGGGACACAGCAGAACGATGTCATGGGATGCCATTAACCAGCCAATGGATGGGACACAGTAGAACGATGCCATGCGATGTCATTAACCAGCTGCATGGGATGGGACACAGCAGAACGATGCCATGCGATGCCATTAACCAGCTGCATGGGATGGGACACAGCAGAACGATGCCATGGGATGTCATTAACCAGCCATGGGATGGGACACAGCAGAACGATGCCATGCGATGTCATTAACCAGCTGCATGGGATGGGACACAGCAGAACGATGCCATGGGATGCCATTAACCAGCCATGGGATGGGACACATCAGAACGATGCCATGCGATGTCATTAACCAGCTGCATGGGATGGGACACAGCAGAACGATGCCATGCGATGTCATTAACCAGCTGCATGGGATGGGACACAGCAGAACGATGCCATGCGATGTCATTAACCAGCCATTGGATGGGACACAGCAGAACGATGCCATGCGATGTCATTAACCAGCTGCATGGGATGGGACACAGCAGAACGATGCCATGGGATGCCATTAACCAGCCATGGGATGGGACACAGCAGAACGATGCCATGCGATGCCATTAACCAGCTGCATGGGATGGGACACAGCAGAACGATGCCATGGGATGCCATTAACCAGACATGGGATGGGACACAGCAGAACGATGCCATGCGATGTCATTAACCAGCCATGGGATGGGACACAGCAGAACGATGCCATGCGATGCCATTAACCAGCTGCATGGGATGGGACACAGCAAAACGATGCCATGCGATGTCATTAACAGCCATGGGATGGGACACAGCAGAACGATGCCATGCGATGCCATTAACCAGCTGCATGGGATGGGACACAGCAGAACAATGCCATGGGATGCAATTAACCAGCCATGGGATGGGACACAGCAGAACGATTCCATGCGATGTCATTAACCAGCCATGGGATGGGACACAGCAGAACGATGCCATGCGATGTCATTAACCAGCCCTGGGATGGGACACAGCAGAACGATGCCATACGATGTCATTAACCAGCTGCATGGGATGGGACACAGCAGAACGATGCCATGCGATGCCATTAACCAGCCATGGGATGGGACACAGCAGAACGATGCCATGCGATGCCATTAACCAGCTATGTGATGGGACACAGCAGAACGATGCCATGCGATGCCATTAACCAGCTGCTTGGGATGGGACACAGCAGAACGATGCCATTAACCAGCTGCATGGGATGGGACACAGCAGAACGATGCCATGCGATGTCATTAACCAGCTGCATGGGATGGGACACAGCAGAACGATGCCATGCGATGTCATTAACCAGCTGCATGGGATGGGACACAGCGGAACGATGCCATGCGATGTCATTAACCAGCCATGGGATGGGACACAGCAGAACGATGCCATGCGATGTCATTAACCAGCTGCATGGGATGGGACACAGCAGAACGATGCCATGGGATGCCATTAACCAGCCATAGGATGGGACACAGCAGAACGATGCCATGCGATGCCATTAACCAGCTGCATGGGATGGGACACAGCAGAACGATGCCATGCGATGTCATTAACCAGCCATGGGATGGGACACAGCAGAACGATGCCATGCGATGCCATTAACCAGCTGCATGGGATGGGACACAGCAGAACAATGCCATGGGATGCAATTAACCAGCCATGGGATGGGACACAGCAGAACGATGCCATGCGATGCCATTAACCAGCCATGGGATGGGACACAGCAGAACGATGTCATGCGATGCCATTAACCAGCCATGGGATGGGACACAGCAGAACGATGCCATGGAATGTCATTAACCAGCTGCATCGGATGGGACACAGCAGAACGATGCCATGGGATGTCATTAACCAGCTGCATGGGATGGGACACAGCAGAACGATGCCATGCGATGTCATTAACCAGCCATGGGATGGGACGCAGCAGAACGATGCCATGCGATGCCATTAACCAGCTGCATGGGATGGGACACAGCAGAACGATGCCATGCGATGCCATTAACCAGCAGCATGGGATGGGACACAGCAGAACAATGCCATGCGATGCCATTAACCAGCCATGGGATGGGACACAGCAGAACGATGCCCTGCGATGCCATTAACCAGCCATGTGATGGGACACAGCAGAACGATGCCATGCGATGCCATTAACCAGCTGCATGGGATGGGACACAGCAGAAAGATGCCATGCGATGTTATTAACCAGCCATGGGATGGGACACAGCAGAACGATGCCATGCGATGTCATTAACCAGCCATGGGATGGGACACAGCAGAACGATGCCATGCGATGCCATTAACCAGCTGCATGGGATGGGACACAGCAGAACGATGTCATGCGATGCCATTAACCAGCCATGTGATGGGACACAGCAGAACGATGCCATGCGATGCCATTAACCAGCTGCTTGGGATGGGACACAGCAGAACGATGCCATTAACCAGCTGCATGGGATGGGACACAGCAGAACAATGCCATGGGATGCCATTAACCAGCCATGGGTTGGGACACAGCAGAACGATGCCATGCGATGTCATTAACCAGCCATGGGATGGGACACAGCAGAACGATGCCATGCGATGCCATTAACCAGCTGCATGGGATGGGACACAGCAGAACGATGCCATGCGATGTCATTAACCAGCCATGGGATGGGACACAGCAGAACGATGCCATGCGATGCCATTAACCAGCTGCATGGGATGGGACACAGCAGAACGATTCCATGGGATGCAATTAACCAGCCATGGGATGGGACACAGAAGAACGATGCCATGCGATGTCATTAACCAGCCATGGGATGGGACACAGCAGAACGATGCCATGCGATGTCATTAACCAGCCATGGGATGGGACACAGCAGAACGATGCCATGCGATGTCATTAACCAGCTGCATGGGATGGGACACAGCAGAACGATGCCATGCGATGCCATTAACCAGCCATGGGATGGGACACAGCAGAACGATGCCATGCGATGCCATTAACCAGCCATGGGATGGGACACAGCAGAACGATGTCATGCGATGCCATTAACCAGCCATGGGATGGGACACAGCAGAACGATGCCATGGGATGTCATTAACCAGCTGCATCGGATGGGACACAGCAGAACGATGCCATGGGATGTCATTAACCAGCTGCATGGGATGGGACACAGCAGAACGATGCCATGCGATGTCATTAACCAGCCATGGGATGGGACACAGCAGAACGATGCCATGCGATCCCATTAACTAGCTGCATGGGATGGGACACAGCAGAACGATGCCATGCGATGCCATTAACCAGCAGCATGGGATGGGACACAGCAGAACGATGCCATGCGATGCCATTAACCAGCCATGGGATGGGACACAGCAGAACGATGCCCTGCGATGCCATTAACCAGCCATGTGATGGGACACAGCAGAACGATGCCATGCGATGCCATTAACCAGCTGCATGGGATGGGACACAGCAGAAAGATGCCATGCGATGTTATTAACCAGCCATGGGATGGGACACAGCAGAACGATGCCAGGCGATGTCATTAACCAGCCATGGGATGGGACACAGCAGAACGATGCCATGCGATGCCATTAACCAGCTGCATGGGATGGGACACAGCAGAACGATGTCATGCGATGCCATTAACCAGCCATGGGATGGGACACAGCAGAACGATGCCATGCGATGTCATTAACCAGCTGCATGGGATGGGACACAGCAGAACGATGCCATGCGATGTCATTAACCAGCCATGGGATGGGACACAGCAGAACGATGCCATGCGATGCCATTAACCAGCTGCATGGGATGGGACACAGCAGAACGATGCCATGCGATGCCATTAACCAGCCATGGGATGGGACACAGCAGAACGATGCCATGCGATGCCATTACCCAGCTGCATGGGATGGGACACAGCAGAACGATGCCATGCGATGCCATTAACCAGCCATGGGATGGGACACAGCAGAAAGATGCCATGCGATGCCATTAACCAGCTGCATGGGATGGGACACAGCAGAACGATGCCATGCGTTGTCATTAACCAGCTGCATGGGATGGGACACAACAGAACGATGCCATGCGATGTCATTAACCAGCTGCATGGGATGGGACACAGCAGAACGATGCCATGCGATGCCATTAACAAGCCATGGGATGGGACACAGCAGAACGATGCCATGCGATGCCATTAACCAGCTGCATGGGATGGGACACAGCAGAACGATGCCATGCGATGCCATTAACCAGCTGCATGGGATGGGACACAGCAGAACGATGCCATGCGATGTCATTAACCAGCTGCATGGGATGGGACACAGCAGAACGATGCCATGCGATGTCATTAACCAGCCATGGGATGGGACACAGCAGAACGATGCCATGCGATGCCATTAACCAGCCATGGGATGGGACACAGCAGAACGATGCCATGCGATGCCATTAACCAGCCGCATGGGATGGGACACAGCAGAACGATGCCATTAACCAGCTGCATGGGATGGGACACAGCAGAACGATGCCATGCGATGTCATTAACCAGCTGCATGGGATGGGACACAGCAGGACGATGCCATGCGATGTCATTAACCAGATGCGAGGGATGGGACACAGCAGAACGATGCCATGCGATGCCATTAACCAGCTGCATGGGATGGGACACAGCAGAACGATGCCATGGGATGTCATTAACCAGCTTCATGGGATGGGACACAGCAGAACGATGCCATGCGATGCCATTAACCAGCTGCATGGGATGGGACACAGCAGAACGATGCCATGGGATGCCATTAACCAGCCATGGGATGGGACACATCAGAACGATGCCATGCGATGTCATTAACCAGCTGCATGGGATGGGACACAGCAGAACGATGCCATGCGATGTCATTAACCAGCTGCATGGGATGGGACACAGCAGAACGATGCCATGCGATGTCATTAACCAGCCATGGGATGGGACACAGCAGAACGATGCCATGCGATGCCATTAACCAGCCATGGGATGGGACACAGCAGAACGATGCCATGCGATGCCATTAACCAGCCGCATGGGATGGGACACAGCAGAACGATGCCATTAACCAGCTGCATGGGATGGGACACAGCAGAACGATGCCATGCGATGTCATTAACCAGCTGCATGGGATGGGACACAGCAGGACGATGCCATGCGATGTCATTAACCAGATGCAAGGGATGGGACACAGCAGAACGATGCCATGCGATGCCATTAACCAGCTGCATGGGATGGGACACAGCAGAACGATGCCATGGGATGTCATTAACCAGCTGCATGGGATGGGACACAGCAGAACGATGCCATGCGATGCCATTAACCAGCTGCATGGGATGGGACACAGCAGAACGATGCCATGGGATGCCATTAACCAGCCATGGGATGGGACACATCAGAACGATGCCATGCGATGTCATTTACCAGCTGCATGGGATGGGACACAGCAGAACGATGCCATGCGATGTCATTAACCAGCTGCATGGGATGGGACACATCAGAACGATGCCATGCGATGTCATTAACCAGCCATGGGATGGGACACAGCAGAACGATGCCATGCGATGCCATTAACCAGCTGCATGGGATGGAACACAGCAGAACGATGCCATGGGATGCCATTAACCAGCCATGGGATGGGACACAGCAGAACGATGCCATGCGATGCCATTAACCAGCTGCATGGAATGGAACACAGCAGAACGATGCCATGGGATGCCATTAACCAGCCAATGGATGGGACACAGTAGAACGATGCCATGCGATGTCATTAACCAGCCATGGGATGGGACACAGCAGAACGATGCCATGCGATGTCATTAACCAGCCATGGGATGGGACACAGCAGAACGATGCCATGCGATGTCATTAACCAGCTGCATGGGATGGGACACAGCAGAACGATGCCATGCGATGCCATTAACCAGCCATGGGATGGGACACAGCAGAACGATGCCATGCGATGCCATTAACCAGCCATGTGATGGGACACAGCAGAACGATGCCATGCGATGCCATTAACCAGCTGCTTGGGATGGGACACAGCAGAACGATGCCATTAACCAGCTGCATGGGATGGGACACAGCAGAACGATGCCATGGGATGCCATTAACCAGCCCTGGGATGGGACACAGCAGAACGATGCCATGCGATGCCATTAACCAGCTGCATGGGATGGGACACAGCAGAACGATGCCATGCGATGTCATTAACCAGCCATGTGATGGGACACAGCAGAACGATGCCATGCGATGCCATTAACCAGCTGCTTGGGATGGGACACAGCAGAACGATGCCATTAACCAGCTGCATGGGATGGGACACAGCAGAACGATGCCATGCGATGCCATTAACCAGCTGCATGGAATGGGACACAGCAGAACGATGCCATGGGATGCAATTAACCAGCCATGGGATGGGACACAGCAGAACGATGCCATGCGATGTCATTAACCAGCCATGGGATGGGACACAGCAGAACGATGCCATGCGATGTCATTAACCAGCCATGGGATGGGACACAGCAGAACGATGCCATGCGATGTCATTAACCAGCTGCATGGGATGGGACACAGCAGAACGATGCCATGCGATGCCATTAACCAGCCATGGGATGGGACACAGCAGAACGATGCCATGCGATGCCATTAACCAGCCATGTGATGGGACACAGCAGAACGATGCCATGCGATGCCATTAACCAGCTGCTTGGGATGGGACACAGCAGAACGATGCCATTAACCAGCTGCATGGGATGGGACACAGCAGAACGATGCCATGCGATGTCATTAACCAGCTGCATGGGATGGGACACAGCAGAACGATGCCATGCGATGTCATTAACCAGCTGCATGGGATGGGACACAGCAGAACGATGCCATGCGATGTCATTAACCAGCCATGGGATGGAACACAGCAGAACGATGCCATGCGATGTCATTAACCAGCTGCATGGGATGGGACACAGCAGAACGATGCCATGGGATGCCATTAACCAGCCATGGGATGGGACACAGCAGAACGATGCCATGCGATGCCATTAACCAGCTGCATGGGATGGGACACAGCAGAACAATGCCATGGGATGCCATTAACCAGCCATGGGTTGGGAAAGAACGATGCCACGATGCCACAGCAGAACGATGCCATGCGATGTCATTAACCAGCCATGGGATGGGACACAGCAGAACGATGCCATGCGATGTCATTAACCAGCTGCATGGGATGGGACACAGCAGAACGATGCCATGCGATGTCATTAACCAGCCATGGGATGGGACACAGCAGAACGATGCCATGCGATGCCATTAACCAGCTGCATGGGATGGGACACAGCAGAACGATGCCATGGGATGCAATTAACCAGCCATGGGATGGGACACAGCAGAACGATGCTATGCGATGTCATTAACCAGCCATGGGATGGGACACAGCAGAAGGATGCCATGCGATGTCATTAACCAGCCATGGGATGGGACACAGCAGAACGATGCCATGTGATGTCATTAAATAGCTGCATGGGATGGGACACAGCAGAACGATGCCATGCGATGCCATTAACCAGCCATGGGATGGGACACAGCAGAACGATGTCATGCGATGCCATTAACCAGCCATGGGATGGGACACAGCAGAACGATGTCATGCGATGCCATTAACCAGCCATGGGATGGGACACAGCAGAACGATGCCATGGGATGTCATTAACCAGCTGCATCGGATGGGACACAGCAGAACGATGCCATGGGATGTCATTAACCAGCTGCATGGGATGGGACACAGCAGAACGATGCCATGCGATGCCATTAACCAGCTGCATGGGATGGGACACAGCAGAACGATGCCATGCGATGTCATTAACCAGCTGCATGGGATAGGACACAGCAGAACGATGCCATGCGATGTCATTAACCAGCCATGGGATGGGACACAGCAGAACGATGCCATGCGATGCCATTTACCAGCCATGGGATGGGACACAGCAGAACGATGCCATGCGATGCCATTAACCAGCTGCATGGGATGGGACACAGCAGAACGATGCCATGCGATGTCATTAACCAGCTGCATGGGATGGGACACAGCAGAACGATGCCATGCGATGCCATTAACAAGCCATGGGATGGGACACAGCAGAAAGATGCCATGGGATGTCATTAACCAGCTGCATGGGATGGGACACAGCAGAGCGATGCCATTGGATGTCATTAACCAGCTGCATGGGATGGGACACAGCAGAACGATGCCATTAACCAGCTGCATGGGATGGGACACAGCAGAACGATGCCATGCGATGCCATTAACCAGGCATGGGGTGGGACACAGAAGAACGATGTCATGCGATGCCATTAACCAGCTGGATCGGATGGGACACAGCAGAACGATGCCATGCTATGCCATTAACCAGCCATGGGATGGGACACAGCAGAACGATGCCATGCGATGCCATTAACCAGCTGCATGGGATGGGACACAGCAGAACGACGCCATGCAATGTCATTAACCAGCCATGGGATGGGACACAGCAGAACGATGCCATGCGATGTCATTAACCAGCCATGGGATGGGACACAGCAGAACGATGCCATGCGATGCCATTAACCAGCCATGGGATGGGACACAGCAGAACGATGCCATGCGATGCCATTAACCAGCCATGGGATGGGACAAATCAGAACGATGCCATGCGATGCCATTAACCAGCTGCATGGGATGGGACACAGCAGAACGATGCCATGCGATGTCATTAACCAGCTGCATGGGATGGGACACAGCAGAACGATGCCATGCGATGTCATTAACCAGCTGCATGGGATGGGACACAGCAGAACGATGCCATGCGATGCCATTAACCAGCTGCTTGGGATGGGACACAGCAGAACGATGCCATGCGATGCCATTAACCAGCTGCATGGGATGGGACACAGCATAACGATGCCATGCGATGTCATTAACCAGCTGCATGGGATGGGACACAGCAGAACGATGCCATGCGATGTCATTAACCAGCCATGGGATGGGACACAGCAGAACCATGCCATGCAATGCCATTAACCAGCTGCATGGGATGGGACACAGCAGAACGATGCCATGCGATGTCATTAACCAGCTGCATGGGATGGGACACAGCAGAACGATGCCATGCGATGTCATTAACCAGCCATGGGATGGGACACAGCAGAACGATGCCATGCGATGTCATTAACCAGCCATGGAATGGGACACAGCAGAACGATGCCATGCGATGCAATTAACCAGCTGCATGGGATGGGACACAGCAGAACGATGCCATGCGATGTCATTAACCAGCTGCATGGGATGGGACACAGCAGAACGATGCCATGCGATGTCATTAACCAGCCATGGGATGGGACACAGCAGAACGATGCCATGCGATGCCATTAACCAGCTGCATGGGATGGGACACAGCAGAACGATGCCATGCGATGCCATTAACCAGCAGCATGGGATGGGACACAGCAGAACGATGCCATGCGATGCCATTAACCAGCCATGGGATGGGACACAGCAGAACGATGCCATGCGATGCCATTAACCAGCCATGTGATGGGACACAGCAGAACGATGCCATGCGATGCCATTAACCAGCTGCATGGGATGGGACACAGCAGAAAGATGCCATGCGATGTTATTAACCAGCCATGGGATGGGACACAGCAGAACGATGCCATGCGATGTCATTAACCAGCCATGGGATGGGACACAGCAGAACGATGCCATGCGATGCCATTAACCAGCTGCATGGGATGGGACACAGCAGAACGATGTCATGCGATGCCATTAACCAGCCATGGGATGGGACACAGCAGAACGATGCCATGCGATGTCATTAACCAGCTGCATGGGATGGGACACAGCAGAACGATGCCATGCGATGTCATTAACCAGCCATGGGATGGGACACAGCAGAACGATGCCATGCGATGCCATTAACCAGCTGCATGGGATGGGACACAGCAGAACGATGCCATGCGATGCCATTAACCAGCCATGGGATGTGACACAGCAGAACGATGCCATGCGATGCCATTAACCAGCTGCATGGGATGGGACACAGCAGAACGATGCCATGCGATGCCATTAACCAGCCATGGGATGGGACACAGCAGAACGATGCCATGCGATGCCATTAACCAGCTGCATGGGATGGGACACAACAGAACGATGCCATTCGATGTCATTAACCAGCTGCATGGGATGGGACACAGCAGAACGATGCCATGCGATGTCATTAACCAGCTGCATGGGATGGGACACAGCAGAACGATGCCATGCGATGCCATTAACAAGCCATGGGATGGGAAACAGCAGAACGATGCCATGGGATGTCATTAACCAGCCGCATGGGATGGGACGCAGCAGAACGATGCCATGGGATGTCATTAACCAGCTGCATGGGATGGGACACAGCAGAACGATGCCATGCGATGCCATTAACCAGCTGCATGGGATGGGACACAGCAGAACGATGCCATGCGATGTCATTAACCAGCTGCATGGGATGGGACACAGCAGAACGATGCCATGCGATGCCATTAACCAGCTGCATGGGATGGGACACAGCAGAACGATGCCATGGGATGCCATTAACCAGACATGGGATGGGACACAGCAGAACGATGCCATGCGATGTCATTAACCAGCCATGGGATGGGACACAGCAGAACGATGCCATGCGATGTCATTAACCAGCTGCATGGGATGGGACACAGCAGAACGATGCCATGCGATGCCATTAACCAGCTGCATGGGATGGGACACAGCACAACGATGCCATGCGATGTCATTAACCAGCCATGGGATGGGACACAGCAGAACGATGCCATGCAATGCCATTAACCAGCTGCATGGGATGGGACACAGCAGAACGATGCCATGTGATTTCATTAACCAGCCATGGGATGGGACACAGCAGAACGATGCCATGCGATGTCATTAACCAGCCATGGGATGGGACACAGCAGAACGATGCCATGCGATGCCATTAACTAGCTGCATGGGATGGGACACAGCAGAACGATGCCATGCGATGTCATTAACCAGCCATGGGATGGGACACAGCAGAACGATGCCATGCGATGCCATTAACCAGCCATGGGATGGGACACAGCAGAACGATGCCATGCGATGCTATTAACCAGCTGCATGGGATGGGACACAGCAGAACGATGCCATGCGATGTCATTAACCAGCCATGGGATGGGACACAGCAGAACGATGCCATGCGATGTCATTAACCAGCTGGATGGGATGGGACACAGCAGGACGTTGCCATGCGATGCCATTAACCAGCCATGGGATGGGACACAGCAGAACGATGCCATGCGATGCCATTAACCAGCCATGGGATGGGACACAGCAGAACGATGCCATGTGATGCCATTAACCAGCCATGGGATGGGACACAGCAGAACGATGCCATGCGATGTCATTAACGAGCCATGGGATGGGACACAGCAGAACGATGCCATGCGATGTCATTAACCAGCTGCATGGGATGGGACACAGCAGAACGATGCCATGCGATGCCATTAACTAGCCATGGGATGGGACACAGCAGAACGATGCCATGCGATGTCATTAACCAGCTGCATGGGATGGGACACAGCAGAACGATGCCATGCGATGCCATTAACCAGCCATGGGATGGGACACAGCAGAACGATGCCAGGCGATGTTATTAACCAGCCATGGGATGGGACACAGCAGAACGATGCCATGCGATGCCATTAACCAGCTGCATGGGATGGGACACAGCAGAACGATGCCATGCGATACCATTAACCAGCCATGGGATGGGACACAGCAGAACGATGCCATGCGATGCCATTAACCAGCCATGGGATGGGACACAGCAGAACGATGCCATGCGATGCCATTAACCAGCTGGATGGGATGGGACACAGCAGAACGATGCCATGCGATGCCATTAACCAGCCATGGGATGGGACACAGCAGAACGATGCCATGCGATGCCATTAACCAGCTGCATGGGATGGGACACAGCAGAACGATGCCATGCGATGTCATTAACCAGCCATGGGATGGGACACAGCAGAACGATGCCATGCGATGTCATTAACTAGCCATGGGATGGGACACAGCAGAACGATGCCATGCGATGCCATTAACCAGCCATGGGATGGGACACAGCAGAACGATGTCATGCCATGCCATTAACCAGCCATGGGATGGGACACAGCAGAACGATGCCATGCGATGCCATTAACCAGCTGAATGGGATGGGACACAGCAGAACGATGCCATGCGATGTCATTAACCAGCTGCATGGGATGGGACACAGCAGAACGATGCCATGCGATGTCATTAACCAGCTGCATGGGATGGGACACAGCAGAACGATGCCATGCGATGCCATTAACCAGCTGCATGGGATGTGACACAGCAGAACGATGCCATGCGATGCCATTAGCCAGCTGCATGGGATGGGACACAGCAGAACGATGCCATGCGATGTCATTAACCAGCCATGGGATGGGACACAGCAGAACGATGCCATGCGATGCCATTAACCAGCTGCATGGGATGGAACACAGCAGAACGATGCCATGCGATACCATTAACCAGCCATGGAATGGGACACAGCAGAACGATGCCATGCGATGCCATTAACCAGCCATGGGATGGGACACAGCAGAACGATGCCATGCGATGCCATTAACCATCTGCATGGGATGGGACACAGCAGAACGATGCCATGCGATGTCATTAACCAGCTGCATGGGATGGGACACAGCAGAACGATGCCATGCGATGTCATTAACCAGCCATGGGATGGGACACAGCATAACGATGCCATGCGATGCCATTAACCAGCTGCATGGGATGGGACACAGCAGAACGATGCCATGCAATGCCATTAACCAGCCATGGGATGGGACACAGCAGAACGATGCCATGCGATGCCATTAACCAGCCATGGGATGGGACACAGCGGAACGATGTCATGCGATGCCATTAACCAGCCATGGGATGGAACACAGCAGAACGATGCAATGCGATGTCATTAACCAGCCATGGGATGGGACACAGCAGAACGATGCCATGCGATGCCATTAACCAGCTGCATGGGATGGGACACAGCAGAACGATGCCATGCGATGCCATTAACCAGCTGCATGGGATGGGACACAGCAGAACGATGCCATTAACCAGCCATGGGACGGGGCACAGCAGAACGATGCCATTAACCAGCCATGGGACGGGACACAGCAGAACGATGCCATTAACCAGCCATGGGATGGGACACAGCAGAACGATGCCATGCGATGTCATTAACCAGCTGCATGGGATGGGACACAGCAGAACGATGCCATTAACCAGCCATGGGACGGGACACAGCATAACGATGCCATTAACCAGCCATGGGATGGGACACATCAGAACGATGCCATGCGATGCCATTAACCAGCTGCATGGGATGGGACACAGCAGAACGATGCCATTAACCAGCCATGGGACGGGACACAGCAGAACGATGCCATTAACCAGCCATGGGATGGGACACAGCAGAACGATGCCATGCGATGCCATTAACCAGCTGCATGGGATGGGACACAGCAGAACGATGCCATGCGATGCCATTAACCAGCTGCATGGGATGGGACACAGCAGAACGATGCCATGCGATGCCATTAACCAGCTGCATGGGATGGGACACAGCAGAACGATGCCATGCGATGTCATTAACCAGCCATGGGATGTGACACAGCAGAACGATGCCATGCGATGCCATTAACCAGCTGCATGGGATGGGACACAGCAGAACGATGCCATGTGATGTCATTAACCAGCCATGGGATGGGACACAGCAGAACGATGCCATGCGATGTCATTAACCAGCCATGGGATGGGACACAGCAGAACGATGCCATGCGATGCCATTAACCAGCTGCATGGGATGGGACACAGCAGAACGATGCCATGCGATGTCATTAACCAGCTGCATGGGATGGGACACAGCAGAACGATGCCATGCGATGTCATTAACCAGCCATGGGATGGGACACAGCAGAACGATGCCATGCGATGCCATTAACCAGCCATGGGATGGGACACAGCAGAACGATGCCATGCGATGCCATTAACCAGCTGCATGGGATGGGACACAGCAGAACGATGCCATGCGATGTCATTAGCCAGCCATGGGATGGGACACAGCAGAACGATGCCATGCGATGTCATTAACCAGCCATGTATGTATGTATGTATGTATTTACATTCATGAGCATCCACAGTTGGCGTGGCGATTACCGCTCAGAGTCTGTGTCAGGTTGGCAGCATACAGGCAAAGTTCAACAAATACACCATCACACGGCACATTCATACTGCTCACAGAGCACTCAGACTCGTCACGTTCGGAATATCGCGTTGGTGGCACGGTACCAATGACAGGCATACACGAACTACGCGGCGAAACTAGGGCAGAGTCACATATACCACGCTCAGATTCTCTGAACAAGTCTGGCTTTGGAGGCGCGAGCAAATCTGGTGGGGGGCAGCTGCACAAGCTCGCGGGGGAGGGTGTTCAGTAACGTCGCGGCACGATATGCAAAACGACGCTTGCCGGTTTCTAATCGGGGCCGAGGGAGATGGAAAAGGTGGTCCTGACGGGTAGATCTCGCTCTGGCATCGGAATTTGATGTAAACATGGATGCCAGAACCTCGGGTTCTCCACGCTGTATGGCCTTGTGGGCGGTGACCAGGGTTTGGAAGTCAGCCATGGTTTTGGGAGTCATCCAGCGGAGTTGGTCACGGAGATCAGAGACGTGGTCGAATTTGCGGCGGCCGAAAATAACTCTAGCTGCGAAATTTAGAATTTTCTGAATCCGATCAAAGTTCTTTTGAGATCCGTTGCCATATACTGTGAGGCAGTATTGGACGCGCGACATGACGAGTGATATTACCAAAATTTTGATGACACCGTCGGGGATGTAATGACGAATTTGGGAGAGACCGATTAGTAGGCCCGTACAGCGGCGGCTGAGGTCCGATACGTGATCGTCCCAGGATAGAGTGCCGTCTAAAACAACACCCAGATTCCCCACCTGCGCACATGGCACTAACTCAGAATCACGGAAAGAGACAGTGAAGTCAGCCATGTTGCGTAAATTTTGACGGCTTCCGAAAACTATTAGTTGAGTTTTGGTGGTGTTAACTTTTAGGGCGTTCGCACGAAACCATGGGATGGGACACATCAGAACGATGCCATGCGATGTCATTAACCAGCCATGGGATGGGACACAGCATAACGATGCCATGCGATGCCATTAACCAGCCATGGGATGGGACACAGCAGAACGATGCCATGCGATGTCATTAACCAGCCATGGGATGGGACACAGCAGAACGATGCCATGCGATGTCATTAACCAGCTGCATGGGATGGGACACAGCAGAACGATGCCATGCGATGCCATTAACCAGCCATGGGATGGGACACAGCAGAACGATGCCATGCGATGTCATTAACCAGCCATGGGATGGGACACAGCATAACGATGCCATGCGATGCCATTAACCAGCTGCATGGGATGGGACACAGCAGAACGATGCCATGCGATGCCATTAACCAGCCATGGGATGGGACACAGCAGAACGATGCCATGCGATGTCATTAACCAGCCATGGGATGGGACACAGCAGAACGATGCCATGCGATGTCATTAACCAGCTGCATGGGATGGGACACAGCAGAACGATGCCATGCGATGCCATTAACCAGCCATGGGATGGGACACAGCAGAACGATGCCATGCGATGTCATTAACCAGCCATGGGATGGGACACAGCAGAACGATGCCATGCGATGTCATTAACCAGCCATGGGATGGGACACAGCAGAACGATGCCATGCGATGTCATTAACCAGCTATGGGATGGGACACAGCAGAACGATGCCATGCGATGTCATTAACCAGCCATGGGATGGGACACAGCAGAACGATGCCATGCGATATCATTAACCAGCCATGGGATGGGACACAGCAGAACGATGCCATGCGATGTCATTAACCAGCCATGGGATGGGACACAGCAGAACGATGCCATGCGATGCCATTAACCAGCTGCATGGGATGGGACACAGCAGAACGATGCCATGCGATGCCATTAACCAGAGTCATGGGATGGGACACAGCAGAACGATGCCATGCGATGCCATTAACCAGCTGCATGGGATGGGACACAGCAGAACGATGCCATGCGATGCCATTAACCAGCTGCATGGGATGGGACACAGCAGAACGATGCCATGCGATGCCATTAACCAGCTGCATGGGATGGGACACAGCAGAACGATGCCATGCGATGCCATTAACCAGCTACATGGGATGGGACACAGCAGAACGATGCCATGCGATGCCATTAACCAGCTGCATGGGATGGGACACAGCAGAATGATGCCATGCGATGCCATTAACCAGCCATGGGATTGGACACAGCAGAACGATGCCATGCGATGCCATTAACCAGCTGCATGGGATGGGACACAGCAGAACGATGCAGCTGTGCACCATTGTACAGCCTCGGCCGAGCTCGCGCTAAATGAACGCCACAAATGAGGCGAATCTTGCATGTGTTGTGACAAATATGACGCACGGCAATATGACGCAATCACCTTATTGGCTTTTTCAAGGTCGTCATAACGATGATCTATGGTCACCAATTTCGAAACAGCTGATGAAATCTCATACCAGGAATCGGCTGTAGCCATTTTGAAGATTATCGCCCCAGCCGTTCCTGAGTTTGAGGTTTGATGTAATACCTGTTTTTGCTTTGTGAAGGTCATAACGGTGATCTAGGGTCTCCAGTTTCAAATCACCTGATGAAATCGCATACCCCAATTAAAATGGTGCCATTTTGAAGAAAAATCGCCACAGCCGCTCCTGCGTTTGGGGTTGGCTGCAATACCCCAAAACAGTTTTTTTTGTCTTTTTAAAAGTCATAACGATGATATAGGGTCACCAGTTCCAAAACTGCTGTTAAAATCGGATACCCCGGATACACGGTGAAATTTTGAGGAAAATCGGCACAACCGTTCCTGCGTTTGAGGCTGGCTGCAATACCCAAGATCAGTTCTTCTGCTTTTTGAAAGTCATAGCTATTAGCTAGGGTCACCAGTTACGAAACTGCGATGAAATTATAAATTCCATACCCCCAAATCTAGCGTTGCCATTTTGAAGAATATCGGCCCAGCCAATTCTGACTTTGAAGTTGGCTGCAATATCCAAAATCATATATATATTCTTTTGAAGGTCATAACTATGATCTAAGGTCACCAGTTTCGAAACTGCTGATTAAATTGCATATCCAAAATCGAATGGCACCATTTTGAAGAAAATAGACTCAGCCTTTCCTGTGTTTAACCCTCGCCCAACGGGGGGGGGGATGCTAAAACGACCCCCTGATATTTTTCTTGCTAACGTTTTAGACATGTAGCACATCTCGTTGAAATTTTGAGTACCTAAGTATACAACAATTATACGTATGCTGTAAAAATTTCATTGAAATTAGTTGAGAAATTTGGGAAATAATGATGTTTTGATGACGTCATGTTGGAGGAAAAACGACAAATGTTCGAAAATTTGTAGAAAAAAAAGAGTTTTAAAGAAAATTAAAAACGCAATTAAGCAAAGATATAAAATGTCATTTTCCTTAAAATGACAATCTCGGATTTTCTAAATTTTGGGTTTTTGCCCCCAAAATTAACAAAAACTGATTTTGGGAAAAATCACCACAAAACCAAAATGTTCAAAGAAATTAAAAAACGATATTTGTGTGAGATAACTGAGTATGGACAATACTCAAACCAAATTTCAAAGAAATATCTCAATTTTTGAATGAGTGATGGCTCCCTAAGTGTAAGCAATTCATGACGCCATTTTTTTAATAACTTTTTTTGACTTTTTTTGACCATATACGAATAAATAATTACCTTTTCTGTATTTCTGAGACAAAACTGGTCTAGGAACAGGCCTTTTTATTTACATTTATCAATTTCTCATTTTGAGGTTTTCTGACAGAGCAAAATCGCTGTTCTGGACGTGGGCGATCGAGGTCATTTACTTGACCTGGAGGGTCACTCGTTGACCCCAAACCTAATAATTGCATTCTGTTAGATTACAAACATAACAGGCAACATGTTGGTTCTTACCGCGTTGCTCTATGTTGCTTGGTTTGTGAGTTAACAGGGGGTCTTTTTAGGACCCCCCGTAGGGTGAAGGTGAAAAAAGCTCCCGTAGGGCGAGGGTTAAGGTTGGCTGGAATCCCCTCCCCCTCCCTCCCACATTTTTTGTTTTGTTTTTGAAGGTCATAACGATGATCTAGGGTCACTAGTTTCATAACGGCTGTTGAAATCGTATACTCCGAATAAACAGTGAAATTTTTAATAAAAGCTTTGGAAATGCTAAAAATTGTGAGACTCAGATTTAAAATTGGTACCTGAAATTACTTGAGTCTGGATATGACCTGAGGCCAAAGTAGCCATCCTAAGCTATAGTAATTAAAACAAAACTTGACAATTAAAAATATTAACTTTACGCACAAATTCACAAATTGTGAATTAAATTTGGCTACATGTTTACGGGGGAAAGGAAAACAACGATACCCAAGTCCCAGTCACTATGTCTCGAATACTGTCGAAATGTGTTCCATGCACGCTATTCAGCGCTATAAACTTTGGCGTCAAAACGCAACATTTTTTAACTTACGTTGGTTGCAGGAATCGCTCCAGATCGAAAATAGCGCCAGACCCGCCACGCATATTTGGAAATGTCGAATATAAAGTCAAGGCCCATCATACTTAGGGACAGTGGCGTACCGAGTATCAACTATCAGGTCATGCAGGTCATGACCTGGTCCTTTGGACCTGAGGCGTCCATGCAAAGCTGGCGCCCCTCCGATCAGTCACGACGCCCCTCTGGCCAGTGGCGGTGCCACTCCGGCCAGTGAGGACGCTCTCCCGGCCAGTGACGGCACTCCTGTGGCCAGTGACGGTGCCCACGGCCAGTGAGGGCGTCCCCTGCCATAGACGGCGCCTCTCTGGCCCGTGACAACGCCCCTCCGGCCAGTGACCACGCACCTCCGGCCAGTGACCACGCCCCTCCGGCCAGTGACCACGCCCCTCCGGCCAGTGACGGCGCCTCTCCGGCTAGTGACGGCGCCCCTCCAGCGAGTGACGGCGCCCCTCCGACTAGTGACTGCCCCTCTTTGGCGAGGGACGGTGCCCCTCCGGCCAGTGACTCTCCTTCCGCACAGTGCGGAAGGAGAGGCGCCCCCCCCCCTGCAAAATTTCGCCAATATTGATGGCGGTCCTGTCGATCGGGTGGTGCCCCTCAAGGCAATGACCTGGTCCTTTGTGAATTGCTGCGTACGCCACTGCTTAGGGAGTCATAAGTCAGTCAACGCTCAAGATATTACTTTGACATTTGGCTTGGGCATCGTCCATACTTGGCTCTACAATATATATTTCGGCCTTTTCATATGATTTTAAATTTTATATGATTTTATGAAGAAAAATAAATTGGAGAAAAAAACAACAAATTAAAATTTCCAAACATGTTCAAAAACCGGAATATATATTGGAGAACGAAGTATAGACAATACCCACACCGAATTTCAAAGCAAAATCTTTAGTTTTGGTTGATTTATGGCTACTTAAGTATGATGGGTCTGGATTTTGTATTCGACATTTCCAAATGGCACGCGCCACTTTCCCTCCTGCTACCAAAATGCTTCAAAATAGAGGAAACACGAGCGAGGAAAACAAATTGTTTTCTTGTCGCAAAAGGTTATATTTCATCGCCAGTTTCAGCGGATTTTGAAGGGGGTTAATTTCTATTGCCACCCCTGTCGAGCGTGGGATGGGGAGGCTTTTGCCCCTGCCGCCGTCCCCTGGATCCGCCAGTGGTCAGACGCGCCACTTTCCCTATCCCTACTGCTACCAAAATGCTACCAAATAGCGGAAAAACTAACGAGGCAAAAATGTATTTATTTATTTCGCAAGAAGTTTTTTTTTATCGCAGGCAGCACCCATTTTTCATCGCCAGTTTCAGCGGATTGTTTTTTTCGGGGGAGGGCTAATTTTTATTGCCGCCCCTGTCGAGCTTGGAAGGGGGGCTTTTGCCCCGGAGCCCCTCCCCCCCATCCTGGATTCACCAGTGATACAAGGAAATTCACTCACGCGCTCCTCTGCCACCGAGCAGGCAGCAGGAGACCAAAGGCTGTGACGCTGCGTGGGAAAATTATAACTTACGTTGGTTGTGAATCACTCCAAAATAGCGTCAGACGTGCCACTTTCCCTATCCCTACTGCTACCAAAATGCTACAAAATAGAGGAAACACGAGCGAGGCAAAAACAAAACAATACTTCTTTCGCAAGAAGTTATTTTTTAGCAGGCAGTAGGTACCCATTTTTGCATCTCCAGTTTCAACGGATTGGGGGGGGGGGGGCTAATTTCTATTGCCGCCCCTGTCGAGCTTGGGATGGGGGGGGGGGGGGGAGGGCTTTAGCCCCTGCCGCCCCCCTGGATCCGCCAGTGTACAAGACAAGTTGAAAAAGTATTATTATTACCTGTTTTGTATTCTGGACTCAGACTGTATTGAACTGTACACATACACATACACATATGCTTGAATTGGAGATATATAACAAAGGTAGTTCAAAAAATAAATATCTGGAAATCTTCTCCTGAAATTTAGAGGTGGTTGTGGATTTTCTCAAATGAAGTTTACATGCACCTTTTCTCAAATAAAGTTTATATGCAACTTTTCTCAAATGAAGTTTACATGCAACCTGCAAAAAAAACTACCAGTTTTTGGATATATTGGTTATGATGATTTGGGAATATTAGTTACTGCCGTAGTTATTTGGTACCTATCTGTGAAAACATTTAAATGTTAGAAAATCATATGGTCATGGTATTCTCAGAGATAGATATCTGACTGGCCTCAGATGTGGTCTGGGCCAGACTGAGCTTTACAGTTTTCCATGAACCATATGTTTATGTTTTCCATGAACCATATGAACCATATGAAGTTACAATTTTGTTCAGTAGGGTTAAGTACTGAGTAGGTAGTGTATTTTCAGGAATTCTATATTAATACCTACCTAAACAAAAGTAGGGATGATGTTCACAATATTTATGGAGTCTTTTTTTCATGTATGCTTCACAGATTTGGGCAGCTGATATTACTTATATTTGTATCACATACACCTAGTTGCATATGTGTCAGGGTGTTCATTTCATTTAAGATCTTCATGTTTTCATTTCACAACAAATACTTAGTTTGATAGTGTTACCATTGGATCATTCAGAATGTAGTAAAACTGTCTTTCATTCACATTGGAACCACAGCTTGTGGTTTCAAAAGTGGTAGCCTCAGATAGTTCTCCCCCTGCTAATGTTACGCCAACTGCACTGATTTTGCCTGACAACTGACTAAAACATGTGGATTGTTTACTGATTTCGAAATTGTTTTTTCCTACATGATCATGGCATAACGGTTGAAGTTGAGCGTGCTCTACACGACACCGCAGCAATGCCTCTGCCAGCGCCGCCTTGTCACCGGAGCCAAGACGCGTCGCCTGGACGTCACCGGAGCAGGATGAGCTGCCTGGTGGCCATCGGAGCAGCACGCGCTGGGGCGCTGTTCAAAGCATGTGCGTTGCATTGCATCAAGTTCACCTACAGCCTACCGCTTGCTGCTCGTTATCCATTCGGGAGAAGAGCGTGGAAGTGACGTCACACTGACAAGACGCTGCAGGGATCTAAGGAAGGTGATGTGGGGAAATTCAACTAGATGATGGTATGGTGTTTAACTGGTTGCGTTCAGTGAATTTGTATTGCTTCTCATTACTACCGAATGTAATGTTGAACGTATGCAGAGCTTGAGTTTGATATTGCTTTAGAACGTGAAGGAAGTCTGTTAGACTGCGTAAGACTGAGTGACTGAAACTAATTATTATGTTCTATGCTTTTTGCTTGAATGTGATCGAACTTAATCAGTCACCCATATTGTCATGATGTTATGTTCTGGACTTCTCCCAGGTATCGTTAAGTCTGGTTACTGTTTCGATTGTGTTGACATCTGCGGTTGTATGTGCTGCCACCTATATATCGTGTAGTTACCAGTTCTGACAGCCCAGACTCGCTGTAGCGTGCTGCCATCTATGGCGACTAGGCGACTTAGGTGACCATCAGCCGTGCTAACAGGCAGTATTTGTATATGTTTGACCTAAGCCTGAAACTCTGTTAAATATAAGGTCAAGCAAAATGAACTTTTTGGAAACTATCAAAGAAGAATGACAAACACAACACACAAATATCATGTAATTTATAGTGTTATATAGAAAAGTATAGTATTATTAGTATATGAATACTATACAACATGTATCAATTCTAATTATGCACGTAGTTGATATTATAATTATGTCTACTAACTATAATTACTACTATAATTATGTATATGACTGAAGTAATGTCTGCAGAATAATGATGAATATGACATGCCACCCACTGTGCTTATTTAGTCAACACAAATATTTCAGAACAAATGTAGGCTTTCTGTGTGAAAGCAGAGGTGTCAACAGGTGTTAGCTTTGGAAGCAGCTCTTCTTGTACTGGATTCTTGTAGTTTGTATGCCCTCTCATCAGCTCCGCAATCATTTAAAACACCGTCTTGTCAACAATCAGGATATTTATTTAGGTCGGTCCTCAAAATTACCAGCTAACTTAATATATTGAATTGCTGTTTCACCTTGTTTTATTAAAATACAATATGCTCAAAATAGGGTGACGAATCAACATTGCAGGTATAATCAACAGACACATCAGACAGAATGATTATCAGCATACAACAATATCAGACATCACAGCTGTTCCACAGCCTTAAAACTGGCAGAGTTTTTGTTCAAGTCACCAACTGTTAGTTATTGATGTGCAGCAGATTCAGGAATTGGACCATTACAACCATTCCGGAGCCTTAACCCTATTTGTAACAGGCTCCTGGCTACCCCTATTTGTAACAGGGGGGGGGGGGGGGGGGGGGGGGCGGATTCCGCCCCCCCCGGAGATCTCGAGATCTACCCGTCCGATTTTCAAAAATGAAACGGTGTTTGGTTCCCCTCAACACGATCTACATTTATAAATAATAACAAAATATAAATTTTGAATAGGGGGGCAACAGGGGGGAAAAAACGACAAATTTTAGTGGTATTTTTGATCCAAGATAGCTTTCATGTTTATCGACCGATTTTAACACAAATAATAGGAATCGATAGAGATTGAATCGGAAATTGATATATGACTGTGACGTTTGAAAATTCAAAAATCATAGGCGTGTGCAGGTCACTCAATATGGGGGTGAAGTAAATGCGTAATAAAACAATTTTTTGATGTTTTTTTATATAAATGAAATGGTATGTGATTGAGACATTAGAAAAACAGTTATAAATCATATTTTTGCTATAGGCGGTACCAGGTTAGTGAAAAAGGGGGGTAAAATTGGGAAAAATATTAACCGCAGACAAGTTGCTACCCAGCACTATAAATATGTTACTGATCATAGATAGTTCCTTTTTGCATATTGTACTTCATCATAGGCGTATCCAGGATCCAAACTAGGGCGGTGCAAGACCTTTTGATAGGTATAGTATCCACTATTATGCTACTAACTAGTCAACAGTGACTATTTCACTTACAACTTCAATTAACATTGCTTACCCCCTCCCCCCTCTTTACCCTACCTGGACTCGCCTATTATCTTATAATCGTTCGTAGAGTAGCCTGTGGTGCGTGTTTCATCCGAAAACTGCAGAATGTTATGTCATTGTACGCCCATGCCTCTTAGTTTCCTTGCAATAATATGACCCCCTTTCTTCCATTCCTGAGCGCGCCTCTGCAAAAAATGACTTTATTCCCTTTTCTGGTCTCATATGTGCATATATTATTATAAGCTAAACGTATATTGCGCCGTTATCGCTGGCATATCGTCATCACCATGCCAGTCACCCCCCTTTTCATGCTCCTGAACACGCCCCTGAAACTCTATATGTAATAAATTATGCAAATAATGGAAGCAGAAGCTATCTTTTACATCTTGATAGCTATAAATGCCCCTTACATTGCTCTATTGGCTTCCCGCCAAGCATTGAATACTTCCTGTAAACCCCCCCCCCCCCTTTTCAAGCCCCTGAAACCGCCTCTGCCATGCAATTTTGTATGATATTTCATTAACATCATCTAATTTGCACTTGTTGCAATCACGGTAAGCCGATGTAACTCCTTCATACTTGATGCAGTTAGGAAGAAACTGTGAAGATCGCATTTCCGTATTTTCGCCAAATGTCGCCACCGAACCCACCCAAAACTGTGCCCTGGAACTGCCTATGTTCAAGTTAAGAACTCAAAATTTTGACTCCAAATGCGGAGTTCAATTCTATGAAAAGTCCTAAAATTTAATGGGCCTGCTCCCAGCGGTTCTGGAGATATCTGCGAAAAACATGAGGGGGGGGGGGGGGGGCGGAATCCGCCCCCCCCCCTGTTACAAATAGGGTTAAAGATTCAGGGGATGCATAAGGCATTGGTAATTCTCATTTATCAGTATGTTGATCTTGATGCAGTCAACAGTCCTGATATGCGCCAGGATGAGATGAACCATGTTGGCTGTGTTGATTGAACAAGCCACTCTGTGAAAGAAATAGGTCTAATAAAAATATATGACAAAGAAATGAACAGTTTCAAATGTTTGCAGATTCCATTAGTAAAACAGTAGCTAGAAATTTAATTAATATTCCATGCACCTTCTTGGTTTTTCACAGTACAAGCATATCAAGCAATATTGATCAATCAATATTGTGAGGAAAACAAATATAATTGGCCCTAATATGACGCAGACTGGTTATTGCAGACTGGTTATTGATTCAACTTTTTGGGAACAATTAAATCATGATTCATTTTGGAATCTGAATGATGCAATCACCGTTCGATTCACTGATACAATTTTGAGAATTTATTCTTTCTCCGATTCAAAGAATCAATACAAGTATTTTAATCGATTCACGTTTGATTCAACATTTAAATATATGTGGTGAATTTATGTCCAATCAATACAAATGGAAACCTACATATATATGATCATTAAAACATTGTTACAGGCTACATCAATACTATTTCAGTATAAATGAATGTAGCCACTGGGACTGCATGTATTTGCACAATTTACCAATGTACTTGAATCGTTAAGAATCGTTAAATCTTGGGATTCAATCAGCCTTGATTTGATGCAGATTTTAATTCAATAACGATTGATGAATCAAAAGAACTGGCGGTGAATCATTTTTTTTTATTCAAGGCATTTTGATTGATCAATTCCAATCGATGCAATCAGTGTCGAATCAATAACCAGTCTGAATTATCTATATTGAAATTAAAATACTAAAAAATCAGCAATAATCTACCAAGTATAGGTATTCAATATCATCAGTGGTTTGAAGTCAAAATGATAAAATGATGAACATTTAAAGAAATGTTACGAACAATCTTACACTATCTCTGCTTTCACCACTTCATATAATTATTGGAAATAATTGGTCATGTTGATGTAACATTCGCATTGGAAATTAGGATATCATATATTAGGTATCAGGTTATCACCAAAGAATACTTACAGTTTCGTTTTCCAAGCAAACTCGAAAGAACTTGCGGCGCTTCGCCCTTCTGGCATCATTTTGCTTGCCCATTTGGACTTTTGTCAGTTGTTAAACAAGCAAATATAACATAAATCACAGATAATAAGTAGTGCATTGGTATCGATCTGTACACCGCACGAAGCTTGCGGAATGTAGCTCCGCAGAAATAAACAACACATTCGCCGATATCCGTCGGCGTCAACCGCAGGACATCAGCCAATCAGAGCTCGCGAATGTTGATAGCGTTGACTGTACGCCAGCAGAAGCCGTGAATAAATGCCGTACTTCGCAATGCCGTGGTTTGGGCGCTGGTAAGATCGCGTAAATGCAGTGCCGTACTTGAGACGCCGTAAATGGAATGTACGGCATCGGGAAGTACGGCACTTGGTAAGATTGGGCCCAGGAGTGGCGTGATGTCGTGCTAGCAGTAACTAGTCACTGAGCGCAGTGGCTGTTAGTGCGCGCTTTGTAACTACCATATTCGCCTCGCATGAGGCAGCCAGTGAGGAATTGGGCGCAGCATGACATTAATAAAACCGAATGTTCACGGTGAGCTTGTACGTACTGCCAGGAACAATGAAAGGTTAAAGGTCAGAGTTGAGCACTCATGACAATGTAAACTGCTCATGTTCTGTGCAAGTGGGTAAATGTGTTTTATACACATGCAACTGCTGAGCCTCTGGCCCAAAGGGGTCAACCAATTCAGTCCTTCGCTTCAGACTTTCAGAATCATAAGAATTATTCGTGTACGAGTAATTTTCAGATTAGGAATTATCCATCGATCACATAGGGAATCATTTGGCTCTTAAAGGGAATAGTTCACCTTTAACATGGGGTTTTGGACTGAGATAGCAAATTTGTAGAGCAGATCTAAAAATGGTTTGTGGTGAAAGAATTACCTCTCTACGTTAAGAAATTTCGACACAGGACTAGTGCGCCCGTTTTCATTCCCGCTCTTCCGGGCCATAATCGGGGAATGAACGCTCGCCAGAGGTATGACGTCATACCCGCTGACGTCAGAATTGCGTCATACGCAGATTCTGCCGCAAACTAGCCGTGGTATTTATACAGACTTTGGCCGTGGTCATTAGTAACTTTGAAATAGTACAGAAGTAATATAGGTTGTTATTACCAAGGTCTGCTATTACCACCGAGTTGGTTCAGTGACTGGATGCATTGCCGGGATCAGAAGCCAGAATTCCGAGCTTGCGAAATTGTATTGTAAGAAGGTGCAAATCCCAATATAGAAACGGGGCGACCCTGAGTTGAACGCGACGATTTTCTGGTAAGTTCTTGTTCTTGTTGACCTTATACATCATTGATCATGAATCTGATTTTTACACAGACCAGGTATTTCATGTTTGTTTCATGGAAATGCTTGCCGTTATTGTCTGCAATTGCTTCCATATCCAAGCTACCATATGTATGACGTCATACATTGTCCTGAAGTTTTGTATGGTCATGAAGGAGAAAAGAGAAACATGTCCATTTCTCAACGGATATCCATCTATCGTCCAAACAAATGTCATATTCGTGATTTTCAGCTCAATATACCCCGTATAGCCAATTTTTAAGACATTTTTCAAGGTGACCTATTCCCTTTAACACGCGCGGCGCTGGGGGGGGGGGGGGGGGGGGTAAATCCCCCCCCCCCCCTCTCCCGGATTTTCTCAACAACTTGAAAACTATTAAATATATGACAGTGAAACTTACGGTATCTTATGGTGCATCAATTATACGTCTGCTGCCAAACTTTTGTTGAAATTGGTGATTTTTTTCTTGGGAGATAATGACGTTTTAGCGACGTCATGTCATGTCATTTTTGGTGAAAAAGTAAAATGTTTGATAAATAGTAGAAAATAGCGTGTTGATACAACTCGCAAATAAAAGGCGTGAAAAGAAGGGAAATGACATTGTCTTTAAAATGGATATCTCGGATTTGCAAAATTTTGAGTTTTTGACCCTCAGAAATGCAAAAAAGAAGATTTTTTTTTGGAAGAATTTCCACAAAAGTTTTGTTTTGAAGATTTTCAAAAAACCGGAAGATATATTAGAGAACCGGGTATGAACGATGCTGAAACCAAATTTCAAAGCAATATCTTTATTTTTGACTGACTTATAGCTCTCGAAGTATAAGTAACTCATGACGTTTTTTTTTTAATTTGCGTTTTTTGGCTTTTACTGACCAGATACAGACAAATAAATGCCACCACTGTATTTCTAAGACAACACTAGTCTAGAAACATGCAATGTTTATTTAGATTATTCAATTTCAAATTTTGACCTTATTGTGACCTGACCTTGACCTGAGGGCCGTTATATGGGGCAGGCTGTGAAAATGGCTGCTTCTATCGAATTCTACGTGTAAAATAACCAATACAACATGTGTCGCATGACTTTCGTAGACCTGTGACCTTTTGTGACCTGACCTTGACCTTTGCTTACAATTTCAGTTTTACTTATGCAAGAGATGCATTATACATTTCGGAGCACTTTGTGAGATAATAGTTGCAATATAAGGCTTTGGATGGAAAGTACAGCCCAAAAACCCAAATACTTAAATTTTGACACTTGACCTGACCGTGACCTGACATGGGACCTTATTTGAAGAATTTCGGGTATGCGTTAGATTCTTCTCACTGAGAGCTTTCGATCGCCGCCTTGCGCGTCTCACTGCGATTATTGGTTAGGAAGATACGAGGGGGTAAAATGTACCCCCCTGCACCGGGCGTTCGGATGGAGACCCCAGCGCCACGCGGGTTAACATACGCTAACCTTGGTCCAGTTTGATAAAGTGGTTTTATCATCACACATAATTTTCAGATAGCATCAAACATGATGTATGTCTGCCTCTTGTTCGTGTGTATCACGCGTTTCGCTATGACCTAATGCAACATGAATGCAACATGCACAAAGCAGAATGGGTGTGATATGACTGTCGAATAGCAGAAAATCACATATACAAATTTGTAATTTAGCCCATGTGGGCCTCTGAGCCTCCTTCGCACTGGTGTGTGGAGGGGGTCAAAATGACCCCCACTAACTCGAAAACTAAAAGGGCTAGGAAGACGCAGAAAAAACGTACGAAAGCTCTCTAGAAGATCATTCGAAGTTAATTCGGGAATTTTTGGTTCAGGCCAATATTGAGGTCACCAGAGGTGATCAAAGGTCAAGTTTTTCCGAGTATAGGACGTTGCTCCAGAAACCACAAAATATCTCGGGAACGATGATAGCAGGAGTAATCAGAAAAAAACACAAGAAACCTCTTGAAAAATACAAGCGGCATTGGTGCTCTCAGATTTTAGCTCAGGTCAATAGTTTAGGTTCCATAGGTGACCAAAGGTCACGATGGCATTTTCTTCCAAAAAGTTTTTGTGAATAACTTTTATCGGTTGAACATAAAGCAATAATTTTAACCCAATCACCATTTAACAAATTTGGATGCGCTGAGCCCCCCCCCCCCATTTTCTAGATATTTTCGAAAAACATGAGGGGGTCAAAATATATCCCCGTCCACCAGGGCGGGAGTAAATGATCACCGCAAACATCAAGGTCTAACTCTGACAACGGATATGCGGTTCAAGTCACACATCAATTATATTTTATTTACTTGTATTAAAACCAGTAAGACGCCTTAACCCGCGCCCTGGTGGGCCTCTGAGACAACTTCGCCATGGTGGGCGAAGTTTACAAACTGGGAAATTTGACCTTTGATGACCTCTGGTGACCTCAATGTTCACCTGAGGAAGACATCACCAGTAGTAACTTCGAATGACCATGTCGAGAGCTTTCGAACGCTTTTTCTGCATCTCTCTAGTACCTTTAGTTTTCGAGTTACTGGGGGGGGGGGGTCATTTTGACCCCCCAGTAACTCGAAAAATAAAGGTACTAGAAAGACGCAGAAAAAACGTTCGAAAGCTCTCAACATGGTCATTCGAAGTTACTACTGGTGATTTTGCCTCAGGTGAACATTGAGGTCACCAGAGGTCATCAAAGGTCAAATTTGCCAGTTTTTGGACATCGGCTTCAAACATTCCCAAA
>JAXIVJ010005067.1:12500-77053 GCA_036785665.1 Chirona hameri | reverse complement strand
AACCCCACACATGCTGGCCAGTGGGCCTGTGGTATGAAAGCAGCACCTCTGACCCGTCTCTGCACTGGATGAACGGCCCGGGTCGGCCGTATGGCCGCCGGCACTGGACTGTGAACCAACAAAACACGTCACGGCCGGCAGTCTTGTCTTCGTAGCAGCGCTGACGGCGCGGCCACGGGAGACATTCCGTCGGGCCGGAAACCGAGCTGCGCCGGGGTAATGGAGCGATCGGGAGCCGTCCGAGCGGTCGCCCGACCTCCGCCCGAGTCCCCGACCGTCGCCCGACCGCCGCCCACCATCCGGGAGGGTGCTGCGCTGTACTGCGGCGGGGGGGCACGGCAGACAGCGAGACTCGGTGGGCGGCGGTCGGGCGAAACTAGCGGGGGAGGAGAGGGCGTTAATTTCGAATCTGGTGTGACGTGAAGCTGGGTGCGAAGCAGGCGTGAATCTTTAACATGTTTAACACGGTTAAAAAGCGAGCACTCAAACGATATCCACGCTCTGGGTCTTCGTCCTCATTCCAAGACTGCATATGTAATGAGTGTCTTTACATCAGTAACGTAGCTCATCTGCGCCGCGTCCACAAAATTCCGATTCGTTTCTCGTGAATCTGCAACGCAAGCCTGAGCAGAAGAATCCAGATGTAACAAAATGGCACCACCGTCATTTTGTAAACAGCCGCCGGAGCGTGCGGCGCCGAATTCCCCAACTTCTGTCCGCCTGCACAGGTCACGCTAGGTACCGTGGAGGGCTTATCACGGCCACATGAAATATGTGAGTCCATCCCGACACTGCTCCAGCGCCCTTTGACATTCCTGACCGCCCCCGGCCGGACGCCCAGTGCCGGTGATAAGCTGAGTGTGGCCGTCACCTGCTGCACGCGGGGCCGACACAATGTCACCAGCGAGCACATCACTCAGCGACCGACACAATGTCAACCAGCGAGCGCATCACTCAGCGGGCGACACAATGTCACCAGCGAGCACATCACTCAGCGACCGACACAATGTCACAGCGAGCACATCACTCAGCGACCGACACAATGTCACCAGCGAGAACATCACTCAGCGGGCGACACAATGTCACCAGCGAGCACATCACTCAGCGGCCGACACAAGTGTCACCAGCGAGCACATCACTCAGCGGGCGACACAATGTCACCAGCGAGCACATCACTCAGGTCGGGCCGACACTATGTCACCAGCGAGCACATCACTCAGCGGCCGACACAATGTCACCAGCGAGCACATCACTCAGCGGCCGACACAATGTCACCAGCGAGCACATCACTCAGCGGCCGACACAATGTCACCAGCGAGCACATCACTCAGCGGCCGACACAATGTCACCAGCGAGCACATCACTAAGCGGGCGACACAATGTCACCAGCGAGCACATCACTCAGCGGCCGACACAATGTCACCAGCGAGCACATCACTAAGCGGGCGACACAATGTCACCAGCGAGCACATCACTCAGCGGCCGACACAATGTCACCAGCGAGCGCATCACTCAGCGGCCGACACAATGTCACCAGCGAGCACATCACTCAGCGGACCGACACTGTCACCAGCGAGCACATCACTCAGCGGCCGACACAATGTCACCAGCGAGCACATCACTCAGCGGCCGACACAATGTCACCAGCGAGCACATCACTCAGCGGCCGACACAATGTCACCAGCGAGCACATCACTCAGCGACCGACACAATGTCACCAGCGAGCACATCTCTCAGCGGGCCGACACAATGTCACCAGCGAGCACATCACTCAGCGGCCGACCAAGACACAATGTCACCAGCGAGCACATCACTCAGCGGGCGACACAATGTCACCAGCGAGCACATCACTCAGCGGCCGACACAAGACACAATGTCACCAGCGAGCACATCACTCAGCGGGCGACACAATGTCACCAGCGAGCACATCACTCAGCGGCCGACACAATGTCACCAGCGAGCACATCACTCAGCGGCCGACACAATGTCACCAGCGAGCACATCACTCAGCGGCCGACCAGACACAATGTCACCAGCGAGCACATCACTCAGCGGCCGACACAATGTCACCAGCGAGCACATCACTCAGCGGGCGACACAATGTCACCAGCGAGCACATCACTCAGCGACCGACACAATGTCACCAGCGAGCACATCACTCAGCGGCGACAATGTCACCAGCGAGCACATCACTCAGCCGACCGACACAATGTCACCAGCGAGCACATCACTCAGCGGGCGACACAATGTCACCAGCGAGCACATCACTCAGCGACCGACACAATGTCACCAGCGAGCACATCACTCAGCGGACCGACACAATGTCCACCAGCGAGCACATCACTCAGCGACCGACACAATGTCACCAGCGAGCACATCACTCAGCGGCCGACACAATGTCACCAGCGAGCACATCACTCAGCGGCCGACACAATGTCACCAGCGAGCACATCACTCAGCGACCGACACAATGTCACCAGCGAGCACATCACTCAGCGGCCGACACAATGTCACCAGCGAGCCACATCACTCAGCGACTGACACAAGACACAATGTCACCAGCGAGCACATCACTCAGCGGCCGACACAATGTCACCAGCGAGCACATCACTCAGCGGCCGACACAATGTCACCAGCGAGCACATCACTCAGCGACTGACACAGAGACACAATGTCACCAGCGAGCACATCACTCAGCGACCGACGCAATGTCACCAGCGAGCACATCCTCAGCGCCGACACAATGTCACCAGCGAGCACATCACTCAGCGGACTGACACAAGACACAATGTCACCAGCGAGCACATCACTCAGCGACGACACGATGTCACCAGCGAGCACATCACTCAGCGACCGACACAATGTCACCAGCGAGCACATCACTCAGCGACCGGACACATGTCACCAGCGAGCACATCACTCAGCGGGCGACACAATGTCACCAGCGAGCGCATCACTCAGCGGCGACACAATGTCACCAGCGAGCACATCACTCAGCGAGCGACACAATGTCACCAGCGAGCACATCACTCAGCGACCGACACAATGTCACCAGCGAGCACATCACTCAGCGGGCGACACAATGTCACCAGCGAGCGCATCACTCAGCGGGCGACACAATGTCACCAGCGAGCACATCACTCAGCGACCGACACAATGTCACCAGCGAGCACATCACTCAGCGACTGGACACAAGACACAATGTCACCAGCGAGCGCATCACTCAGCGACCGACACAATGTCACCAGCGAGCACATCACTCAGCGACTGACACAATGTCACCAGCGAGCACATCACTCAGCGGGCGACACAATGTCACCAGCGAGCACATCACTCAGCGACTGACACAATGTCACCAGCGAGCACATCACTCAGCGACTGACACAAGACACAATGTCACCAGCGAGCACATCACTCAGCGACTGACACAAGACACAATGTCACCAGCGAGCACATCACTCAGCGACTGACACAATGTCACCAGCGAGCACATCACTCAGCGACTGACACAAGACACAATGTCACCAGCGAGCACATCACTCAGCGGGCGACACAATGTCACCAGCGAGCACATCACTCAGCGACCGACACAATGTCACCAGCGAGCACATCACTCAGCGACTGACACAAGACACAATGTCACCAGCGAGCACATCACTCAGCGGCCGACACAATGTCACCAGCGAGCGCATCACTCAGCGACCGACACTGTCACCAGCGAGCACATCACTCAGCGGCCGACACAATGTCACCAGCGAGCGCATCACTCAGCGACCGACACTGTCACCAGCGAGCACATCACTCAGCGGCCGACACAATGTCACCAGCGAGCACATCACTCAGCGGCCGACACAATGTCACCAGCGAGCACATCACTCAGCGGGCGACACAATGTCACCAGCGAGCACATCACTCAGCGGCCGACACAATGTCACCAGCGAGCACATCACTCAGCGACTGACACAAGACACAATGTCACCAGCGAGCACATCACTCAGCGGGCGACACAAGACACAATGTCACCAGCGAGCACATCACTAAGCGGGCGACACAATGTCACCAGCGAGCACATCACTCAGCGGCCGACACAATGTCACCAGCGAGCACATCACTCAGCGGCCGACACAATGTCACCAGCGAGCACATCACTCAGCGGGCGACACAATGTCACCAGCGAGCACATCACTCAGCGGGCGACACAATGTCACCAGCGAGCACATCACTCAGCGGCCGACACAATGTCACCAGCGAGCACATCACTCAGCGGGCGACACAATGTCACCAGCGAGCACATCACTCAGCGACCGACACAATGTCACCAGCGAGCACATCACTCAGCGGCCGACACAATGTCACCAGCGAGCGCATCACTCAGCGACCGACACAATGTCACCAGCGAGCACATCACTCAGCGACCGACACAATGTCACCAGCGAGCACATCACTCAGCGGCCGACACAATGTCACCAGCGAGCACATCACTCAGCGGCCGACACAATGTCACCAGCGAGCACATCACTCAGCGGGCGACACAATGTCACCAGCGAGCACATCACTCAGCGACCGACACAATGTCACCAGCGAGCACATCACTCAGCGACCGACACAATGTCACCAGCGAGCACATCACTCAGCGGGCGACACAATGTCACCAGCGAGCACATCACTCAGCGGCCGACACAATGTCACCAGCGAGCACATCACTCAGCGACTGACACAATGTCACCAGCGAGCACATCACTCAGCGGCCGACACAATGTCACCAGCGAGCACATCACTCAGCGGCCGACACAATGTCACCAGCGAGCACATCACTCAGCGACTGACACAAGACACAATGTCACCAGCGAGCACATCACTAAGCGGCCGACACAATGTCACCAGCGAGCACATCACTCAGCGGCCGACACAATGTCACCAGCGAGCACATCACTCAGCGGGCTACACAATGTCACCAGCGAGCACATCACTCAGCGGCCGACACAATGTCACCAGCGAGCACATCACTCAGCGACTGACACAATGTCACCAGCGAGCACATCACTCAGCGGCCGACACAATGTCACCAGCGAGCACATCACTCAGCGGCCGACACAATGTCACCAGCGAGCACATCACTCAGCGACCGACACAATGTCACCAGCGAGCACATCACTCAGCGACTGACACAAGACACAATGTCACCAGCGAGCACATCACTAAGCGGCCGACACAATGTCACCAGCGAGCACATCACTCAGCGGCCGACACAATGTCACCAGCGAGCACATCACTCAGCGACTGACACAAGACACAATGTCACCAGCGAGCACATCACTAAGCGGCCGACACAATGTCACCAGCGAGCACATCACTCAGCGGCCGACACAATGTCACCAGCGAGCACATCACTCAGCGACTGACACAATGTCACCAGCGAGCACATCACTCAGCGGCCGACACAATGTCACCAGCGAGCACATCACTCAGCGGCCGACACAATGTCACCAGCGAGCACATCACTCAGCGACCGACACAATGTCACCAGCGAGCACATCACTCAGCGACTGACACAAGACACAATGTCACCAGCGAGCACATTACTAAGCGGCCGACACAATGTCACCAGCGAGCACATCACTCAGCGGCCGACACAATGTCACCAGCGAGCACATCACTCAGCGGCCGACACAATGTCACCAGCGAGCACATCACTCAGCGACTGACACAAGACACAATGTCACCAGCGAGCACATCACTAAGCGGCCGACACAATGTCACCAGCGAGCACATCACTCAGCGGCCGACACAATGTCACCAGCGAGCACATCACTCAGCGGGCGACACAATGTCACCAGCGAGCACATCACTCAGCGGCCGACACAATGTCACCAGCGAGCACATCACTCAGCGACTGACACAAGACACAATGTCACCAGCGAGCACATCACTAAGCGGCCGACACAATGTCACCAGCGAGCACATCACTCAGCGACTGACACAAGACACAATGTCACCAGCGAGCACATCACTCAGCGACCGACACAATGTCACCAGCGAGCACATCACTCAGCGACTGACACAAGACACAATGTCACCAGCGAGCACATCACTCAGCGGCCGACACAATGTCACCAGCGAGCACATCACTCAGCGGCCGACACAATATCACCAGCGAGCACATCACTCAGCGACTGACACAAGACACAATGTCACCAGCGAGCACATCACTCAGCGACCGACACAATGTCACCAGCGAGCACATCACTCAGCGACTGACACAAGACACAATGTCACCAGCGAGCACATCACTCAGCGGCCGACACAATGTCACCAGCGAGCACATCACTCAGCGGCCGACACAATATCACCAGCGAGCACATCACTCAGCGGCCGACACAATGTCACCAGCGAGCACATCACTCAGCGACCGACACAATGTCACCAGCGAGCACATCACTCAGCGACTGACACAAGACACAATGTCACCAGCGAGCACATCACTAAGCGGCCGACACAATGTCACCAGCGAGCACATCACTCAGCGGCCGACACAATGTCACCAGCGAGCACATCACTCAGCGACCGACACAATGTCACCAGCGAGCACATCACTCAGCGACCGACACAATGTCACCAGCGAGCACATCACTCAGCGACCGACACAATGTCACCAGCGAGCACATCACTCAGCGGCCGACACAATGTCACCAGCGAGCACATCACTCAGCGGGCGACACAATGTCACCAGCGAGCACATCACTCAGCGGGCGACACAATGTCACCAGCGAGCACATCACTCAGCGGGCGACACACAAAAAGATGTGATACCGCGGGATGCTTCAGCGGCCCCGCCCCGGCTGCTCACGACGCCACTCGGGGCTCCTTTTAACAGCCGGCAGGGAGCATTGTGTCGCCACAGGTCTGTCATTAGGCAGAAATGCGTGGGCGTTTCCATTAAGCTGCCTGTGTAAGATATTGATTCCCGTTGGTTTTCTTGTCCGGAAACGGCCCATTACAGATTGTTTCCCTCATTTAATATGCATATGCATCAACTGTTGAGAAGTGTTAAAGGTGAAAAACAGACAAAATACAAGGAACAATGCAAGTGGGTGATGTTTATGTACGAATAACTCAGTATAGATTACATTTGAAACATGAAGTTTCAATTCAATGTATCAATACCGAGCAGACGCGTGGTCTTCCATCAACTAGGGGAAAATCTACGTAGGAGCAGCCCGACACTAGTCATGGTTTTCAGAAGTTTATTTCTTCATAACTACTCGATCGATGTGGCTGAAAATTTGCAAACAAAACCCTTCATGTACAAATATCGTATTGAATTTCTGAATTCTGCCGGTTGTCGGGTTTAGGAGCAGTAGTTGTCGACACACAACCCTGTGTTGGCTATGGTGGTGTTGCGGCCATGACCCGCCGGCCGAGCATTCTGCCGGCCCGGGCTGACCCACGTGAACACCGAGCACTCTGCCGGCCCGGGCTGACCCACGTGAACACCGAGCACTCTGCCGGCCCGGGCTGACCCACGTGAACACCGAGCACTCTGCCGGCCCGGGCTGACTCACGTGAACACCGAGCACTCTGCCGGCCCGGGCTGACTCACGTGAACACCGAGCACTCTGCCGGCCCGGGCTGACCCACGTGAACACCGAGCACTCTGCCGGCCCGGGCTGACCCACGTGAACACCGAGCACTTTGCCGGCCCGGGCTGACCCACGTGAACACCGAGCACTCTGCCGGCCCGGGCTGACCCACGTGAAGACCGAGCATTCTGCCGACCCGGGCTGACCCACGTGAACACCGAGCACTCTACCGGCCCGGGCTGACCCACGTGAACACCGAGCATTCTGCCGGCCCGGGCTGACCCACGTGAACACCGAGCACTCTGCCGGCCCGGGCTGACCCACGTGAACACCGAGCATTCTGCCGGCCCGGGCTGACCCACGTGAACACCGAGCACTCTGCCGGCCCGGGCTGACCCACGTGAACACCGAGCACTCTGCCGGCCCGGGCTGACCCACGTGAACACCGAGCACTCTGCCGGCCCGGGCTGACCCACGTGAACACCGAGCACTCTGCCGGCCCGGGCTGACCCACGTGAACACCGAGCACTCTGCCGGCCCGGGCTGACCCACGTGAACACCGAGCATTCTGCCGGCCCGGGCTGACCCACGTGAACACCGAGCATTCTGCCGGCCCGGGCTGACCCACGTGAACACCGAGCATTCTGCCGGCCCGGGCTGACCCACGTGAACACCGAGCACTCTGCCGACCCGGGCTGACCCACGTGAACACCGAGCACTCTGCCGGCCCGGGCTGACCCACGTGAACACCGAGCACTCTGCCGGCCCGGGCTGACCCACGTGAACACCGAGCACTCTACCGGCCCGGGCTGACCCACGTGAACACCGAGCATTCTGCCGGCCCGGGCTGACCCACGTGAACACCGAGCACTCTGCCGGCCCGGGCTGACCCACGTGAACACCGAGCACTCTGCCGGCCCGGGCTGACCCACGTGAACACCGAGCATTCTGCCGGCCCGGGCTGACCCACGTGAACACCGAGCACTCTGCCGGCCCGGGCTGACCCACGTGAACACCGAGCACTCTGCCGGTCCGGGCTGACCCGCGTGAACACCGAGCAGTCTGCCGGCCCGGCTGACCCACGTGAACACCGAACATTCTGCCGGCCCGGGCTGACCCACGTGAACACCGAGCACTCTGCCGGCCCGGGCTGACCCACGTGAACACCGAGCACTCTGCCGGCCCGGGCTGACCCACGTGAACACCGAGCACTCTGCCGGCCCGGGCTGACCCACGTGAACACCGAGCACTCTGCCGGTCCGGGCTGACTCGCCCTGTCACGGGAACGTCTGCGGCGGGTGAAGGCCGGCCATCGTGGTCGCCTTCCCTGGCTGTCCTGTTTAACTCAAAACAAAAATGTAGTTGCTCTTTCACAATAGGAACTAACGTTTAAGAACCGCCCGCTTGGTTCCCGATCCTTTAAGTGCGCTTTACTGGTGTCGTATTGCCTGTAAACGTAAGGTCAATGGCCATGCAGTGGGTTCCATGAATCCAATAGATAATTATAGACAGATACCACGGACTGTGGTTGTTGTTGTTGTTGTTCTTGTTGTTGTTTGCCGGATTCCACCGGTTGTGTATTCAATATAACGGAACATCGATCAACATCAGGAACATTAAATGACAAGACCCAGTAAAACATACATGAGCAATGATAGTATTCAAAGTCGAAACATATATATTATATACTAATATATACGAAATATGAGATATAATATAGAGTATTATATCCCATATTATACATTATTATACCCCGTAATATAGACAATATTATACGTATGTATTATATATAGGTATTATACATATACATACAATTACATATTATACATACTACATATACATATATTATACATAGTATAAAATAGGCAAAATTCAGGTAGGCAATAATGTGATTGGCCAAATTATTTCAAAGTACTTTTATCTGTAATGCACCTGGCCGGAGTAGCGCTATATTACGTATTATTTTACTGGGCTTAAATGACTACGTGGGGGGGCAAAGGTCACTATGTTTCCTGTGGCCACACCTCGCAGCACCGAATTAATTGTTGCAAGTTAAACCAAATGTAACTACTGGGTAAATAACTAAAGTGAACACAGTGACAACATTAGCTTGTATTATATAATGAGGCAAGAAGTTAGAAATACTGTTGAAAACACAATGATAAAATGTCATAATGACATCAATAGCAGCTGCTAAATTAACGAATGTACATACCTAGCTAAGCAGACAGTACCTTAATATCAATCAAGGAAAATAATATTGACACATTTTTTAAACAAGATCTGGGGATGTCATTCAGATTAGGAACCAACGTGGCTATGACATCATTCCACATGAACGGGCCAGCACAATAAAGTGAATATTGTCGATAATTCGATAATTTGAGTCGATAGTTTGGTGTGACACTTCCAGCGTTAGTCGTGGTATGCTCTTGGAAGTGGCGTATGTGTCGTGTTGGTCTATTCACATGAGCTATGGTCACTTTGTTCTGCAATTGGGCTTGGGACTCGACCAGTGATGAAGTCATGTAAAACTAATAGCATATGGTATTTAACCAAGTCAACTAATTTGAGCATTCTGAGCTGACAGAAAAGACGAGAAGTGGAAGAAGTGCTGGGATCAGCCCCATTATTAGACGTATAGCACGTTTTTGAGCTGTGATGATAGGTTTAAGAGATGAGTGGTAGTTGGAGCCCCAGATGACTGAATAGTACGTTAGATAGGGTAAGATCAATGCATTGTAAAGGAGGATTATTAACTCTCTGTTTAGTAAACATCTGTCTCTATATAAAACACCAAGGTTTCTGCTGCATATGCCTGACACTTTGTTTATGTGTGTTTTAAATTTCAGGTTGTCATCGACTAATACACCGAGATACTTGACTGTCTTAACTCGCTTTAATTGAGCGCCTCCTACTGGAATATTCATATTTACTTCAGTCTCCTGTGTTGAGCAAAGTTGATAAAAAGTTTTGGGTACAGACAAAGACAATCTGTTGGCATGTAGCCAGGCAGATATCTTGGGAAATGAACGTGATATGACACTTCGGAGGTCAGCATATGTAGGAACAGAGTATAGCAGGGCTGTATAATCAGCAAAAAGTAGTATTTTTGCCTCACCACAAGCTGCGTGTAAGTCATTTATGTACAATAAAAACAGAAGGGGTCCCAAAAGGGAGCCTTGTGGGACCCCGCAGGCTGAGCCAATTGCATCTGAGATTATGCCATTATATTTAAGTTTTTTCGTTCGTGACGTGAGGTAGGATCTTAACAGATTAAGAGAGTCTCCAACAATGCCGTATTTGGAGAGTTTCTTCAATAGAATATAATTGTCCACTGTGTCGAACGCACGGGCTAGATCCAGATAAATTCCCGCTGTTTTTATTTTATCTCATATTGGCTGTTAGAAGTCATGAAGTAGCGATATTGGCATATAGGTTGAATGATTTGTCCTACATCCAAATTGGTTGTCATACAGGACGTTATGTTCAGTGATAAACGTCAATAGTTGGTAATACATTATTGATTTGAAAACTTTTGACAGAACCGGTAAAATTGATATAAGTCTATACTTGGAAAACTGCGTACGTATACCAGCTTTGTATATAGGAATTATGAGGGTAAGTTTAAATTGTTTTGGAAAGGTCGATTTTGTAATGCATAAATTAATAAGATGTGTAAGTTCTGTTATAATAGCTGGCAGTAGACATTTGATGAGCTTCGTGCTGATACCATCAAGTCCAGCACCTACTTCATTCAAGCTATTAACAGTTTTAGTGACATGCAAACTCGTGGTAGGGCTAAATGACATCGTCTCAGTCATCCCGATACCTTCCATAAGGCTCATAGGATCTGCACTGACTGGTCCTAGAGCTGAGTCGAGGTTTGGGCCTACTCTGCTGTTGTATGTGTTGAAGGAGTCTGCAATGCGATGGCGGGCATCTGTGAGGTCACCATCAACTTTGAATTGGTTCGGAAGCCCCTCAGTATTCTTAGTTCTCCTGATAGCTTCAAGTAAATTGACGTCATTCAAGTTGAATCTTATTTGTAGGTTTATTTACCTCTCGTGAGAAGAATAATAGCTTAACAAAACAATAAATTGTATGATACAAATTTAAAGTATCAATTTATGGTGGATCAAGATGCCTGAACATATTTTTGTTGTTTTAATAATGTTAATCGACGTACTTTATTCCTAGATATTCTCTCTTCTTTTAAAATATTCTTTATTTTTCCCTAGACCTCATGGCTCCCGTGATTGAGTCGCAAGTCCTGGGAAATTGTAAGCGATTCTGGGCCACCTATTCTCGGAATGGGCCTTAATGTGACTACTGACTATTTTTGGGTGAGATATTTCATTATTGTAATATGTGGTTGGCTTCAATCAGGTGAGATGACACAAAGTCATGTTGGCCTAGATGTGGCTTACTGGAAACTTTATAGAGGTCGTGCCAATGTTGTTTGTTTGTCCATTATTTCTTAATGTTTAAAATGCCATTTTTGATGCTTGATTACTTTGATACTTTGATCTTCTTTCAGTGGCTTTTGTATTAATATTGTAAGTAACCATGCATTTCATTCATGCTTATTGACTTTCGGCAAATTATAATTAGTTTTATCATTTATGACCTCTTCCTCGAAATTAAAATATAATAGTACCAAAAAACGTTATATTAATATTTCGATCACAGATCTTCATCAGAAATTATACATTACCAAAACGACAATAATCAGAATACAAGTTTCGACTGCATATTGTTTCCCGCGTTTTTTTACACATTTTCGCGCGACATTTCTCGCGATCTTTATTCATACGGGCACAACCTTCTGGAGGATACATCAACTTCGGTCTGCATAAATAGTCGACATCATCTCGCATATATATCACAGCATCACCTATTAACAAACAAACATTCAAGCCCATATCTAACAACATGCATAAATATACAATACAACCGCCCTTTTGCGTTTTAATAAGCTGTCGCGCGAAAATGTGTAAAAAAACGCGGGAAACAATATGCAGTCGAAACTTGTATTCTGATTATTGTCGTTTTGGTAATGTATAATTTCTGATGAAGATCTGTGATCGAAATATTAATATAACGTTTTTTGGTACTATTATATTTTAATTTCGAGGAAGAGGTCATAAATGATCAAACTAATTATAATTTGCCTATACAATATGTTCCTCGCACAAGCACTAACCAATATAAAGAACTTATTGACTTTCCTACATCCATCCTACCTCAAGGTATTGGCAGTTTTGTCCTGTTGCTGTTCTTGCAATGTTCTAAAATATAAATGTTCTAGCAAGGTATATTTGTAGGATAACAATAACATAACCTATTTCATATGTTGAAAATTGATCTTGCTGTGACCAAGCTGGGACTCAAATTGACCTCGCTGCTAGCACCCAGTGACGTCTGAACTAGGTCAGCTGCCGTGACCGGAGCAGTGACCAATAAATTATAATTGTCTGCTTCTTTAGTAGGTATGCCTACCTGAATTATTTTATCTGACAACCTGGTGGTATGCATAGATAACCAAGGAAATCGCTTATTCTGAAACCTGGCTGCAACTAACAATCAAACCATACCTAAATCTACAATTTATTTAATCTTCATTTGTTTTCTGGCTTCTTCTTGTGGTGAAAGTCTTGGTTGTATTGCACGTTTCATGTGAAACAAGGACGTATTTAATTCTTTCAATTATCACCACAACTCACAAGTAAATCTTACACCACTGGCATTGAATGTGGGAGTTTAAAGCATGACATAAATGCATTCATATATTTTAGCACCACAAAAGGTGAAATATGCTTAAACTTTGAAATGGGTGGGAACGAGAGCCCCATCAGTTATGAATTGGGGTTGGAACGGGGTTGGATCTGGCTGAATGGGCTGGAACGGAATGGTGGCTGAAAATGTGTCCCGTGAAGGGCTCTAGTTGGAACTCTTTGTATACTAAATTGATTACTAAATTGATTCATAGTTTTACAGAATGGGAATATTTATGTGTGTATGTATATTGCTGATCCCTTGCCTCTTACCTTTTCTTTCGGTACTGTGTGTACTTGTTCATATCCAGGTATGTTGTACCCATTTGTCAGTTCAGGTTCGAGCCATGTTTCAGAAATCATGATGAAGTCTATTTCAAGATTTTTCTTATGGATTAAAGTTACAAGGTCATCATGATTCTTGTTTAATGACTGTGCATTCAGGTGGAGAAAATAAAGCTGTTTGCTTTTTCATTCATGCACGCATTGTGATGTTGTCATAGCTGTACAGCCATAAGCTAGAGTTTGCAATTCTGGGTGAAGTAAGTGGGGACAGTCATTTGGTATCAGCCTCGGGGTTGTTGCCTCATAAATGACACAGTAAGCTCCTTGAATACCAATGGTTTATATTTAAGTGAACTTTAAGACTCAACGGAAAGATAGAAATAAAATATTAAAAACAAATACGATAGCTTTCAAGATAAGTCTATGCACAAAACTACCTAAGATAATCATCATAATTCAAGTGGTCTGAAGTTTAGGCATGTTAAAGGGACTGTCCCACCTTCCCAAAAGTTGTCAAATGTACGCCGCTTGTGGTGCAGAATATGAAGTAATTGCTGCCGAACACGATTATGACATTTGCTTCTTGCAAACAGTGTTCAATTTAATAAAAAGTTAAATTGTAATATTTGTGTTGATGTCATATTGAGCTCTAGAGAGCTACACAGAAATCCTTTACGCTGCCAAAGTATGGGCACAATTATTTCGAGACAATTCTGGCGCTTTGAATACAAAACAAACCAATTACCAAACCTTGAAACGTAGCAAATATCTCCAAGGTTCACCCTAAAACAAGTCGAATACCATTACCAGTTGGGTAAGGAGAGACGACGCTGTCGGTTTAGAGGCCCTATTCAAATACACATGGGCCTTATTTTTACAGATGTCAAAATCAAACTCGAATATCTTTTTGATTAGATCATTGTGGTCGTTTCAACTGCTACCATACTTAATTTAAATGCCAAGCCATCAAAATGGCTATCTCAACTCAAATATAATGTTAAGGTGGGATAGTCCCTTTAACTCAACAGACGGCAAAAGGTTAAAACCACAATATTTATTTACCCAATGGTATCGGCATTTAGCAAGTATAGCACTTATTAAAAACATGCCTTATTATATAAAACAAAAATGCACGAGGAACGCTTGTCACAAGGTGGTAATAACAAGGTGGCAGTAACTCTACGTTAATTCCGATCATGTCACGCTAATTTGATCGCTCTACTTTTACAAGGACCTGCTCTGTTGGGCTGGGGGATTCCGCCACGCCACCAATAACCTGCCAGGACTCGACCACGCCACCATTAGCCTGCCCATTGGACAGCTTTTCCCAATCTAGAAGACAAACAGTCGCTGAGATGAGTCGGAGACAAACACTTGTTTCGAATCCTTTAAACGATAGGTACTTACACCATCTTCTCGCGCTAAGCCCCCATCTTCTTACAGCATCTTCTCGCAATAAGCCCCCATCTTCTTACAGCATCTTCTCGCGCTAAGCTCCCATCTTCTTACAGCATCTTCTCGCGCTAAGCTCCCATCTTCTTACAGCATCTTCTCGCGCTAAGCCCCCATCTTCTTACAGCATCTTCTCGCGCTAAGCCCCCATCTTCTTACAGCATCTTCTCGCGCTAAGCTCCCATCTGCTTAGGTTGATGCTGACAGATATAAAGAATACGTAAGATATTTAACATTATAAGACTAGAAAATGAAATTACGTTTCTTTTTTCAGCTACCGTACTGCTCGTTCCGGCTATAAGCCGTTTGTGTTTTAGGGTCGGCGGTTTGTTCCGTCGATGTCCATTGTCCAACACGGCTGTCCCCTGACGTACGGCTGACTCGCTAATTAGCGAGGAGTCGCATGTGTCCTCCTCTGACGTACAGCTCACTCCTCTCCTGACGTACGGCTCACTCGCTAATTAGCGAGGAGTCGCCTGTGTCGGCGGTCGATGTCCGTTCGTGAGCTCATTACCGGATGAGCCGCGTCAAATATGGCTAACCAGCCGAGACCGACGGCCCTTCCAGAAACCCAGCCGAGAATAACGTTGGCATTGCACAGCCGGGCATTTTCGTGCGATTCTGCACTGGAAAGTTAAACACCATTAACAGGATTAGGGTAATTTGAAATACGTGCTACTTTAGCGTTGGCAAGGTCCGATGAATCAACGGTGTGTGTGTGTGTGTGCGTGTGTGTGTGTGTGTGTGTGTGTGTGTGTGTGTGTGTGTGTGTGTGTGTGTGTGTGTGTGTGTGTGTGTGTGTGTGTGTGTGTGTGTGTGTGTGTGTGTGTGTGTGTGTGTGTGTGTGTGCGTGTGCGTGTGCGTGTGCGTGTGCGTGTGCGTGTGCGTGTGCGTGTGCGTGTGCGTGTGCGTGTGCGTGTGCGTGTGCGTGTGCGTGTGCGTGTGCGTGTGCGTGTGCGTGTGCGTGTGCGTGTGCGTGTGCGTGTGCGTGTGCGTGTGCGTGTGCGTGTGTGTGTGTGTGTGTGTGTGTGTGTGTGTGTGTGTGTGTGTGTGTGTGTGTGTGTGTGTGTGTGTGTGTGTCCTGAACGTGCGTGATAAGAACTAGTCAGCTATCTGTCGTTACAGCCGGGCGGTGTGTGCCCGATGTGAGGGTGTTTTCAGGCCGGGCAGGTGTTCGACGTCACAAATATTCATGGCTGTTGTTGTTCTTTGAGATTGCCTCATTAGAGAGTCACCTTTGTACCCGCCATCGGCCGGTTGCCCCTTCACCGCTACTGCGCACCTAGAGCACGAAACAGCTGCCCTAGACAGGGACAGCTGATATACGCAGGCGATTGTTGCAGCTTCACATGAAGCATTCATAATTATTAATTACAAATTCACATTAAATAAGAAAGTTAAAACCCTAACATTGATAATACGGAATGAGTCGTAGGGAATGGGGAATCTAAACAAGAGAAACAACCTGAAATGCGTAAACATACCATTAATGTAATCGTTTTGATATTAGTTAATTACATGTGTAGGTAAGACAATTTCGTGTATGACCGGAAGCGTTAGCGAAGTCAGGTCAGTTAGAACCACGCACGGTCAGTGCCATACTCACTTAGCAGCGCCCTATTCAAATAATTCACACATCATTTGGGGCTATCCGAATCCTGGTAACACAAAATATCTGTTTTATTACACTGCCCTGTAAGTTAGACTGTCCCGCATAACAACAGTAGTATGCGGTGCAGCCTATCCTCACTGTCCTGTCTAATGCCACTCCGCCGGCGTCAGCCATTCTACATTCTGTAGGGACTGCATTCCACATGCATTGTTTTATATATATATATATATATATATATATATATATATATATATATATATATATATATATATATATATATATATATATATATATATATATATATATATATATATATAAATTAAGTTCGAATGTTTTGATGGGCTGGACTTCCGAGATCAGGACCCACGCTAACCTAAGCCTGTTGCGCAGACCCCGACGCGCACCATTCGATCGCGCAATTCCAGTAACCGGCAGAATAGAGGCGAAAGTTTAACGTCCCCTTAACCCGCGAGTCACTGGGGGGGGGGGGTTAGCCCCCCCCCCTTAGGAATATCAGGAATATCTCAATAACTAATCCAGATATCGACGGCAAAATTTCAGTACTTTTCCGGGCATCATTTTTACACCTTTTAAGAAAAAAATGTAAAAATTTTGTCAGATTTTTTTTTAGATATAGTGAATTTAGTGACGTCACTAAACACGATTTTGGCACCAAAATCGGCTAGAATTGGCCAAGCCGTACAAATGCTGCATTTGAAGCAAAATGCAATCCAAAAATCTTAAAAGGTAGAAAAATGCAAGGGCTACAAACCAGCTATCTCGAAATTTCACAAATTTTGGTTTTTGACCCAAAAAATTTCACATTTTTTTTTTGTGAAAAAATGCTCACAAAATCAAATTTTTCAAAGATATTGAAAAAAACGGAATATATGTCAGATAACAACATATGGGCAACTACCATACAAAATTTCCAAATGATCCAAAAAAAATGCGTTTTTTGGCTTTTATTTACCGGATACAGACAAATAACTGCCAGCACTGTTTGTTTTAGATAAAACTGATATAGAAACATGCTTTTTTCATTTCGATTTATCAATTTCAAATTTTGACCTTCAGTGACATGAACTTGACCTGAACTTGACACTATCTTCACGTAAATGAAGTCAGGTGGTAAAATGACTACCACTATCGAATTATACGCGTAAAAGCATCCATAAAACATGTGCTGCATGACTTTCGTAGATATTTTGTGTGTAGCGACCTTTTGTGACCTGACCTTGACCTTGATCTCTTCCAACAATCTCACTTTAGCTCATGTGGGATATGTATCATACTTTTGACAGCACTTTGGGTGATTATATGCGCAATCGAAGGCCATTGATGGCAAGTATTGTCCATAAACTCAAATACCTCGATTTTGACGTTTGACTTGACCGTGACCTGACATGTGACCTTAATTTGACATTTTTAAGTTTGCGTTAGGCTTATCTCATTGAGCGCTTTCGAATGCCGCCTTGTGCGTCCCGCTGCGATAATTGGTTCTGAAGATACCAGGGGGGCTAAAAAAGCCCCCCCCCCCCACAGTGAGTCGTGTTACAGAATATACCCCAGTGACTGCCGGGTTAAGGCGGCCGCACACTGGGCTATTCGGCGCGCGATATCACTGCGACATTCCGCGGTTCCGCGGTGTTCAGCACAGAAAAATCTCGTCCGGATTAGCTTTATTCCGCGATATCGCGCGCTGAATGACGCAGTGTGCGGCTCGCATTACGACTGGGGACGGTCCACCCGGCCCGCTGGCTTCACCTGCCCTTGAACGCGGCCGGTGCCAGCGGCCGCAGGTCATCTCTGCCAGTAACAAATAGCGAGCGCTGAAGCGTCTCGAGCCAACCTTGCTAGGGTGTGTCAGATTTATAGTCCAGGTTTCACCCTACTGAGTTATATGGGCGAACAAATTTGCCGACTTTTGATTTGCCGATTTCCATTCAAGTGTCGAAATGGAGAACTAAATATGAAACTCGTTAAAATAACATCGTTTTCAAACTATTGGACATATCAGTCCCATGCGTTCTATAGATGTATGGAGACCGTAATCCCACGTTAGGGTCAAATGCACAGACGAACTGTTTCTTTAAATGCAGCGTCTTCGAAGACCAAGATTCTTTAGCTTCGCTAGTTTTAGTGGATAATGGCGTTGACAATATAGACAATGAGTCACGAAGAAGCGCATAAAGCCTGTTTTATCTAATTGTCAAGCTGCCGCACTCATGACGATATCGCTGAGGATTGTCATTTCAAAGTTACGGTGCAGCTAACATTTTCTTATTTGTATCATGAGCGCATATTTACGGATTCCACTTCACATGCGGACGGCGATATCAATCGTTGTTTCCAAATACTGTTGAATACCTTGTCTGGAAGCCCGTGCGCATATCTCACTCTGATTGGTTGCTCGCCTCGCCGAATTAGGTTTCAAGTTTCAGGGAGGCAATTTACGGCCCACGGCTTCGGAGCTCGGCTCCAAGAAGTCGTGATCATTACATTTCAGCTGATGGCCGTCTGTCAATTAGATGCAATTCTCTGAGTGTGCACTGGGGAGTTCGACGAAACGGACGCTTCGTTGAAGACTCCATCAAACCTCATTTTGTCCGCCCCTGTAGCTCAGTGGGAGAACGCTGGACTTCTGACCTATCCCAGTAGTGGCAGCCCGGGTTCGAGTCGCTCCAGCGCTCGCTATTTGCTCCTGACTGGGGTGGCCTGCGGCCGGTGGCAGCGGTCGCACTCAAGGTCAGGTGACGTCAGTGAGCGGGGCGGACCGTGTCCAGGTATGTCGGGCACGTAAAACTTTCGTCTCTAAATTCTGCCGGCCAACAGGAAATGCGCGATCGGGTGGTGAGGTCAGGACCTACGCAACAAGCTCTGCTTAGCGTGGGTCCTGACCTCGGAAATCCATCCATGCAAAAACATTCGGACTAAATTTTATATAAAAAAAACTCCGTTCGGGTTTCTGTGTCACCTTGTTAGCAGAGGTGAAAAAACCTCGAGGCTGACACCGACAAAGAGTCAGGCTAACTCACTTCCATTTTTCGCGCTCTTTGTCAAATTACTATAAAAATAAGTTTTTTCTCATGACTCGGTGACTAACAACATTTATAAAAATCGGCACTGGCACATTTTGTAAACATACAACACATTTTGTCAACACGCAGCACATTGTGTCAACACACAGCATATTTTGTAAATACAACACATTTTGTGATCGTTACAATGAGTGCTACACACACTAGCGGATCCAGGGAGGGGGGGGGGGTAGCGGCCATGCCCCCTCCCCCCCAAAAAAAAACGCCTGAAATCGCCACAAAAATTTAGACATTTCCTGATATAGAAGACAATCTAAGCAACTTTTACTAAGGAAAGTTTGTTTTAAATCAGCTATCAATTCCTATTGCATAAGCAAGCGATATCCGATGAGTTTGCAAAATTATGTGATATTTTGGGGAATTTCACCCCAGGCCACCTGTGCCCCCCACCACCGTTCTGGATACGCCAATGTCACTTGCTGCTTTCCTGTGTGCTGCAAATTGGTTTTGGACAATTGATGTTTTGCCTATTTGATGTAATGGAGTCAAGGCATCATTCAATATTCCACAAATAATATAGAAAACAACAATATTATTTTTTCTTCTGGACAATACCTTCTATGATCTTGGATCCATAGGACCTGGATGCCTAGGATCTTGACACGTCTGGACTAATGAGATGTACAGGGAAGCGCAGTTGCTATGGTACACACTAAGATCTGGCTTATCTTCTCCCCTAGCATATGATTGTCTGCGAATTAAGAAACAACAATAAATGCATTTGAACTGCATTACTGAGAGCTTTAAAATGATATATTGATACATTGACTCACCATATCTATTGGCTGATTTTATGAAGAAAAATACATTTTTAGCTCTTTGCAGAGGAAAATGGATTTTTGCTTAAAATCGGCCAATAGAAAGGACAGGGGTGAGCCAATGCATCAATATGTCATTTTGAAGCTCTCAGTAATGTGGTTTGAATGCTTTATTGTTGTTTCTTAATTTGCAGTCAAACATACGCTAGAGGAGAAGATAAGCCGGACCATAGTGTGTACCATAGCAACTCCACTGCAGGTCCCTGTACCTACTAAGACTGCTATTATCATTTTTTGAAAGTACATTTACATGAAACAGGAGCACCTGACAAGTACAACCAAGATGCTGGCAAATGTCACAAAAGGGCAGCAATTAATTACAATTTACATAAATTGCATAACCGCAGATACCTACCTGGTGGTGCCGTGGTATTCTTGTCGCTGGCGCAACCCAGTTGTCGCAAATGGCATGCTTCCTAGACGGAGACAGTTTCTTTCACACTCCACGCCATGGTGGCCAAATTCAAATATTTTGGTGAATGGAGGGATGACAAAATTGTTTGTTTTATCAAAGATGATAGGACGAAGGAGGTCTCCGGGTCTAAAAACATGAAAATAAGGTAAGGATTTCCATGTTTTGAGCTGGACACCTCCCATTCCATAATATCACGTCTGGCAACATGCCATAATTTTTTCATCCCCCTCCCCTCCTCCAACTCACTGACTTTGGTCACTATGCTCCACCCACTTCAATTCACTATTAGGCTTACACTGACACTTTCCGACAGCCTTCTTAACAGTTTGCCCATGTCAATGTTAATTTTTTTTTTGGCTCAATATCAATATCCAGCAACACCATACCGCGTCACCTAGAAGCAGCCAACTAAGGCCTTGGTCAACACCTTCAAACGCAAGGCCGTATAAGAGAGGTAGAGTCATCCGGGGATTTTACCGCCCCAATCGCTCAACATTAGCGTGACGTCACTGGTGCTTTGGTCCGACTCGGCTGTCGCCGCACGCGTCTCGGAGCGGTGCGAATATTTCGAACGGGATACAGATAGTTGCGCCTAAGGTATGGACCTATTTAAGATACCGTTTACCGTGGATAATTACCCCTCCCTTAATTCATGATGAGGGACGAGACGGCCATACGCTGCCCCGGTCCGGCTGAGGGAGGAGACGGCCATACACTGCCCTGGTCTGGCTGAGGGGCGAGACGGTCATACACTGCCCCGGTCTGGCTGAGGTGTAATATACGCTGCCCCGGCCCCGGTGTAGTGTTGCAAATGTCACTGTTAATTTGTTTAATGTTCAAGATATGCTTTAAAAAAAACTTTACCAAAATCAAAATATTGCAAAAGCATAGACTTGCAACTTAACTGCCTAACTTACTTATCTAACGGCGACGACTTAAAATTGTCGCTCGTCAACACCTGTAAAAAAAAACAGCAAAACGCTCGAAAGCGCAGCTGCGGTGACGGGCCGGCCACGACTGGACCAGAGCACCAGTGACGTCATCGGTAATGCGGAGGCAACCGATACATGGGGAATCCCGGGATGACACCCCACTGTGCAAACGTACTTGAATCGCGTCGTTACTAGCACAAACAGCGCCATAATTGTCGCTGTCTCACCTGACTCACCGACTTGACAGCGACGCGGATGAGGCTAGTCATGGGGCAGTCGCGATGTCGCCGTGTTTTCTTCAGCTGTAAATCTTGGCTTGGGGAACGCTGCCACTAAATCAAAACACACTATTTTTGACAGTGTATGCATGATGTTTTACGCTGATATTCTAATGCTGATCCAAATTGAAGATTAATGAGATCCTGTCATGTTTTGCGCCCTTCATATCTTTAGTTTAAGATGCGTAGTTATCTTCAGCAGCATTTTGCTAACTCACGGTACGGCGGTACACAATCAACTGACACCGACGTGTGTTGGCGCGTCGGAACATTTTTTCATCTCCGCTTGTTAGTTTTGGTGGAAGAACCGTCATTCCTCCCACCACCCCATCTTTGTGATTCACACATATACCCAACCCGCTGTCCCCTCTCCCCTTCTCTCTTGTGTCAGCAGAGCTCATCAACTCCCAGAATATTTGTTAATTAAGACGACCCCGTGGTAGGGTCGTGAGAACATGACACGACTGGTAAAACAGATGTCACGCTGGCTATGCACTGTTCCGGCCGGAGCCGCGGGAGACACGGGTCACGTAACTCTGCCCGGTCACGGTCACGTAACTCTGTCCGGTCACGGTCACATGACACTGCCCGGTCACGGTCACGTAACACTGCCCGGTCACGGTCACGTAACAATGTCCGGTCACGGTCACGTAACTCTGTCCGGTCACAGTCACGTAACTCTGCCAGGTCACGGTCACGTAACTCTGTCCGGTCACGGTCACATAACACTGCCCGGTCACGGTCACGTGACAATGTCCGGTCACGGTCACGTAACTCTGTCCGGTCACGGTCACATAACACTGCCCGGTCACGGTCACGTAACAATGTCCGGTCACGGTCACGTAACTCTGTCCGGTCACAGTCACGTAACACTGTCCGGTCACGGTCACGTAACTCTGTCCGGTCACGGTCACGTAACAATGTCCGGTCACGGTCACGTAACTCTGTCCGGTCACGGTCACATAACACTGCCCGGTCACGGTCACGTAACAATGTCCGGTCACGGTCACGTAACTCTGTCCGGTCACGGTCACATAACACTGCCCGGTCACGGTCACGTAACAATGTCCGGTCACGGTCACGTAACTCTGTCCGGTCACAGTCACGTAACACTGTCCGGTCACGGTCACGTAACTCTGTCCGGTAACGGTCACGTAACTCTGTCCGGTCACGGTCACATAACACTGCCCGGTCACGGTCACGTAACAATGTCCGGTCACGGTCACGTAACTCTGTCCGGTCACAGTCACGTAACACTGTCCGGTCACGGTCACGTAACTCTGTCCGGTCACGGTCACGTAACACTGTCCGGTCACGGTCACGTAACTCTGTCCGGTCACGGTCACGTAACTCTGTCCGGTCAGGGTCACGCAACTCTGTCCGGTCACGGTCACGTAACGCTGTCCGGTCACGGTCACATAACACTGTCCGGTCACGGTCACGTAACTCTGTCCGGTCACGGTCACGTAACACTGTCCGGTCACGGTCACGTAACTCTGTCCGGTCACGGTCACGTAACTCTGTCCGGTCAGGGTCACGCAACTCTGTCCGGTCACGGTCACGTAACGCTGTCTGCACATATTATATTATAATATGTGCAGCCAAGCAGCCAAGCTGCCAAATGGCACAAAGGCAGCGACAGTGCCAGCTCCGTCATGTTTAATGATTGAATGTGTTGATGCCCTAATGAATGCAGTAATGATTGAATGTGTTGATGCCCTAATGAATGCAGTAATGATTGAATGTGTTGATGCCCTAATAAATGCAGTAATGATTGAATGTGTTGATGCCCTAATGAATGCAGTAATGATTGAATGTGTTGATGCCCTAACAAATGCAGTAATGATTGAATGTGTTGATGCCCTAATAAATGCAGTAATGATTGAATGTGTTGATGCCCTAATGAATGCAGTAATGATTGAATGTGTTGATGCCCTAATGAATGCAGTAATGATTGAATGTGTTGATGCCCTAATGAATGCAGTAATGATTGAATGTGTTGATGCCCTAATGAATGCAGTAATGATTGAATGTGTTGATGCCCTAATAAATGCAGTAATGATTGAATGTGTTGATGCCCTAATGAATGCAGTAATGATTGAATGTGTTGATGCCCTAATAAATGCAGTAATGATTGAATGTGTTGATGCCCTAATAAATGCAGTAATGATTGAATGTGTTGATGCCCTAATTAATGCAGTAATGATTCAATGTGTTGATGCCCTAATAAATGCAGTAATGATTGAATGTGTTGATGCCCTAATAAATTCAGTAATGATTGAATGTGTTGATGCCCTAATGAATGCAATAATGATTGAATGTGTTGATGCCCTAATGAATGCAGTAATGATTGAATGTGTTGATGCCCTAATAAATGCAGTAATGATTGAATGTGTTGATGCCCTAATAAATGCAGTAATGATTGAATGTGTTGATGCCCTAATGAATGCAGTAATGATTGAATGTGTTGATGCCCTAATAAATGCAGTAATGATTGAATGTGTTGATGCCCTAATGAATGCAGTAATGATTGAATGTGTTGATGCCCTAATAAATGCAGTAATGATTGAATGTGTTGATGCCCTAATAAATGCAGTAATGATTGAATGTGTTGATGCCCTAATGAATGCAGTAATGATTGAATGTGTTGATGCCCTAATAAATGCAGTAATGATTGAATGTGTTGATGCCCTAATGAATGCAGTAATGATTGAATGTGTTGATGCCCTAATGAATGCAGTAATGATTGAATGTGTTGATGCCCTAATTTATGCAGTGTGCAGAACCGTACAATGTGTAAAGTGAGACAGTGGGATGAAATGAGACAGCAAGGTACACGCAATGTTAAATTTAATATCATCCATTTGCTTAATGAGTAAGAAGAGTCAAATTATCGTCATATGATAGCAAATTGATCATTCTTCGCTATAAGGATAGCAAATACAGTAATCCATCAAAGCTAAAAAAAAAATATTGACCAAAAAACACATTTTGAAAAACCGTGACAAAAGAAAACTCCTGAAACTTTTGTTTGTGCAGCCAATGTTTACAGATGAATATTAACAGATGCTATTGCATGAATTGTCATGCCAATAAAATTACGATAAATTCGGATACGGGGATGTTTAGTTCAGATGTGTTTAGTGCTTCAATTCATGCCGTGAGTTTTATGATGAATTTTTACAAATAATTCGCTTCTGGGAGTAACATGAGATAACGAATGACTGTCATTCATTCACCAATTTGAGTCAGGTGACAGGTCAAGTATGATAAGGATGTCCAATATGTGTACAAAGATTGATTATGCATCTTGTTTGCCCATTCAATTGACTGTGGCCCCGCAGACATGAACTAAATATTTTGTGTAAAGTATTTTGTGGCTGTTGCCTGTTGACTGAATTTGCGAATACTTATATATTGCGAAGCCCACCGCGAGACCTATAGGTCTGCCCTATACGGATGACATTATAATGTCATCCGTCAGCGAAGTCGTTGACTTCTTTGCGCGATCGGGAAGTCGCCAGCTAGATTATTTCAGGCTGCCGCTGCCTGGCTGGCTGCCGCAGGTTTCTGTCATAGACTGTATGGCAGTAATATGAGAAATGCAGCCTTCACCGTAGTAGGTATCGGTTACTTCGTCTACGTGTGTCGTATCTATGGACCCGCCGAGATGCGCAAATGGCCTCGAGGTCCGGGAGCAGGGACATATTTTTTTTTGCAATAACCTGGCAACGGAAGCTGGTCATCCTATCCGTATGCGGTGCATAGATGGGTAGCTAAAATTTCTTGAAATGCATATTGAATTTCACGCCATGATCGGGTCATCTGTATTATTGTTTTGAATGGCGGAAGTGCGACTGGTTCGATCATGTTTGACGTCCTCGCCTTTAGCTCTTTTTTATCGGAGCGCAACAGATAACGACAAACATTTGTGCAGCGAAATGCGTATTCATTTTTCCGGTCAGACCATCCCCTCGGTTTACTATCCGAGATTCGGAGCTGGAAATTCTGAAGGAAACTGCCGTTTATTTGATGCTCCAAGTTCTGTTTTAAATTTCTATGGTAGCTTCTTTCCACTAACATTTCTATCCTTGACCGCAAACAAATGTTCAAATCTAAGATACTCTTGTGTTTTTTTTTGCAAGGGTCGTCGAATTCTGTAGCAAAAAGTAGTTGGCCCCGAAGACGAACGGATGGATCCGTCCTTGCTCTTAAGGGCTTGATTCAGCGCACAGTTTTGCCGGCTTGATTCAGCGCACATTTTTCATGTTTTTTCCCTTGTAGTCGGGAACGAAAACATAGGTACACCTTTTGCGATATCCCGAAAGGTCGAACAGCTATACAAAAACAAATCATTAGAAATCGTGTGGTTGCAAAATAAAGTGGCCCTAATCCGGGGAGATTTGCAAAATTGGGGGTACCTAGATAAGATACGCTCAAACTGGTTGCCCCCCCCTCCCCCCCCCCCCCAACAAAAACGGCCGGCTGGATCCGCCCTTGATGCGCCAAACATATTAACCAGTAACGACTTGAATTTTGAAACATCAATATTTGGCTACTGAAAACGGGTCTTGTTTTCTGGCAGCTATTACATTTAAATTGTATGTTACCCTAACTTAATTTCCGGGCTCTGGCAACCCTGATAGATCGCCACTCTAAATCACGATATATCATCATCATCACCTTTAATTTTCCTTCAAATCTTTCAACCTATGTGTTTAAGCTATATGACTACGTGAACTGAATCAGGGACGTATGCCACGGGGCCATGCCCCCCCCCCCCCATGAGCGATCCAATTGTTTACACTAGATAAAATGGGATTCCGTCAAGCTTTAGCATTACGCCTATGGGCGTTGCATGGAAAGAATCGAGTTTGAAATATCTCTGACTGCACCCCCTCCTCGGCAGGTGAAAAGGTATTGTGGTCTCTCCCTGATAAAAATCCTGGCTACGTGCCTGCACTGAATTGATCGAAGTCTTAACCCCCCCCCCCCCCTCCCACCCCACCCCGAGAGAGCGAGAGAGCGAGAGAGCGAGAGAGCGAGAGAGCGAGAGCGAGAGCGAGAGCGAGAGCGAGAGCGAGAGCGAGAGCGAGAGCGAGAGCGAGAGCGAGAGCGAGAGCGAGAGCGAGAGCGAGAGCGAGAGCGAGAGCGAGAGCGAGAGCGAGAGCGAGAGCGAGAGCGAGAGCGAGGCAGTAAACTATGTGAATTCGAGTAAATATTCTGCACAACTGCAACAGTGACCTTCTACCGACTTCAAGCGTCTCGAGTCTGTTTAATCAGCCGTCGCTGTCGGTGGCAGCGCCCGGCACCCTCCGACACCCGACTTCTCACCTGCCCGATGACTGGAGACCGGCGCCGTAGACACGGCTGCTGTCGGCCGGTGACGTCGATGCGGATCGACTGCCCCCTGCAATCATCATGCATCGAGACATCACTCAGTACCTGATTCTGCTGGTGGTTGTGCGCCTGCTGATCTGCGCTACGTTCCCGGCTCCGAACCCGTGGCTCAACACCACCCCAGGGCCGCCCCGCGCAGCCCCGCCAGTGAACCCACGGTTGCGTCACCAGACGATGGTCTGACCCGCGACGTCACCGCGTTCCCGAGGCCGCGACCACCAGTCGGCGGCGCAGGTCGCCCGTGGGTGACGTCACACAGGCATGGCGTCTGCCGCCGCGACCTGCGGTCACGGCCGGCTCCCAGGCCGAGCCGGCCAGTGAGCGGCCCGCGCTTGACGCGGACGGACGGCGGCCCGCGGAGGGAGGACGACAGCGGGGCAGACGCTCGCGCGAGCGTAAGCGGGGGCCTAGGCGACACTGCAGAAGCTGGACTACCTCAGAAGACCGAGTGCTCGACGACCTCCACTGACGACTTCGAGCCAGCGACGACTTCGAGCCAGCCTTCACCAGCCCTCCACCGCTTCCGGGTGCGGGACCCTGTCCACGTGCTTGTGGCAGGGTCGTTAGACCCTTAGATAGGTAGACTTCGCGAAAGGTTCCTTTGGAATTCGTGAATTTCACTGTTTTTCATTCTGCTTTTATCTTATCTCTTTCCTAAACTAGTCCACTGGCGGATACCTAACGGTGAACACCCAGCCTGCTTGGCCCGAACGGTCCACAAACGACCTGGAGGGGTGGCAGGCTGATTCAACTAAGCCAGTCTGAGACCTCTTTTCACCAACTCTCTCTTACCCTACTCTAAATCTTATCTTTCTCACACTTCTACGGGTTAATCCCACGGCGTAGGTCCCCTCCAGTCTTGAGAAGTTAATTTGCAGGTGCCAACACGTTCTGTCGTGTGTGGCATTTAAAGTAAACAGTTAGCCCCCACCCTATCATCCTCCTAAGCCACGACGATGGCTACCCCCCCGGAACCCCGCCCCACCTACCCGCCCGACCCCCCTCTGGGGTCTTCCGGCGCGAGATCGCGTGTCCCCCTGGACGGTCCCCCTCCCAGCCCCCCTCAGGGGCCCTGCCCGCCCCGTCCAGGGGCCTGGCAGTCGCCGGACTCTCGTCCCCCCGACCCACCCGACCCCCCTCTGGGGTCCCCCGGTGCGCGACCACGCACTCTCCAGGCCGCCCCCACTCCCCGCCCCCCTCAGGGGCTTCCCAGGAGCCGACCCGGAGCACAGCTCCCCCCCGACCCCACCCCCCCGAACGGGCCCGCTCGCCTCCTTATATGGCGAACGGACGGACTCCCGTTTAAAAAAATCAACCCATTCAATGTCCGGCGCTGGCTGGTCGCCATGTGTAGTGGCGACGTTGCCAGCGCCAAGCCCATCCGATCAGGAGCCCTCCTGATCGAGACGCTGACGTCCGCACAGAACGTCCGTCTGATGGGTGTGACAGAGTACAATGGAGTGAAGGTCGCCGTGGAAGCCCCGGCGCACCTAAACTCGGTGGAGGGTCTGGTGTGGTGCCCAGACGTGTCCGCCCTCTCGGAGGACCTCATCCTCCGAGAGCTCGCACACCAAGGGGTGTGCGAGGTCACGCGCCTCTCGCCCACCAAGAAGCGACCCGAACAGCCCAACCCGCTGATTAGGCTCCGCTTCAGAGGCAGGGAGCTGCCTACCCACATTCATTGTGGGTACGTGGCCGCCCCAGTCAGGGAGTGGATCCCGCCCCCCCGGCAGTGTCAGCAGTGCTGGCACTACGGCCACCTAAAGTGGACCTGCCGGGTGCGCACCGCCACCTGTGGACGGTGCGCAGGCGAGCACGGCACCGAAGGGTGCACGCGCGCAGCACGCTGCGCCACGTGCGACCAGGCCCACCCGGCCTGGGACCGCCGGTGCAGAGCCTGGGGCCTCGCTCGCGAGGCTGAGCGCCTGAAGCGCATGGGAAGGAGAGACAGTCGGCGCCCACCGGACGCCCCGCTCTCCCCAGATCTCGCCCCCGGCGCTTGGCCGCCCCTCCCCCCTCCCGGAACCTCCCCCCCACCCAACCGGCCTCCCGCCAGACCCACCAACCGCCAGACCCCCCGACCGCCATGCCAGTTCCCAATGGCATCTCTGGCTGACCTCGAGCGCGAGGCTGCCGCCGATCCACCGGCACCGCGCTCCCCCGCCCCAGTCGAGTCGAACATCGACTCAGGCCCCGCCTCCCCGGCCTCCGCAGCACCAGCGGAGTGCCGACTCTCGGAGGACTCCTCGGACGACTCTCTCATGAGAGCCGTCTCCCAATCAATCGCCCGCAACCACGCCCCGCCCTCTCGCTCCAACTCTCCGCCCGCCCGCCCCGCCCACTCCCCTCCCCCGCCCTCCCGCTCCAACTCCCCGCCCGCCCACTCCCCTCCCCGACTCTCGGAGAGTGACACCCAGTCAGAGTCCTCGCGCTCCCACTCCCCCTCGCCCTCCCGCCCGGCCGCCCGCCCCCGCAGGCATACTCGAGCGACCTCCAGGCAAGGCTTGGACAGTAAAAGTAAATCTAAATGAATAATCAACAGTCAGAATTTGTCCTCCAATGGAATGTCAGATCTTTAATATCCCATTGGGGGCAATTCAAACATTACGTCTTAAATAATAATCCGTTAGTAGCCGCTGTTCAGGAAACCCATTTTATTGACGCCGACTTTAATAATTATACCTTGAAAATCGCCGGCTATAGCCTTTACACAAATAACGTAAATGCGTCACCGCGCCGAGGCGGCTCGGCTTTGCTTATTTCAAACCAACTTTTGCATCACCAAATCGACCTTCAAACAACCTTAGACGCAGTCGGCGTTAATATTAAAATCGCTCAGATAGAACTAACTCTTATCTCTATTTATTTTCGTCCGAATGAGGACATAGACATTGATTCTTTTTCCCAGCTTATTACAAATATTAACACCCCATGTCTGATTATGGGCGATTTCAACGCGCATAGTCGGGCGTGGGGCTGCCTTCGGAACTCTTCCCGCGGCCAAACTATGCTAGACCTACTGGACCGGCATAATTTGGTCTTCCTTAACGACCAATCACCCACACACGTACACCACTCAGGAGGCATGTTGACTTACAGCGCCATTGATCTCGCCTTCGCCACACCACGCATCGCGACTCTTTTTACATTCAATGCACAATCTGACCCTCTTTTTAGCGATCATTACCCAATTCACCTAGAACTCCAAGTCCCTTCAGGACAGACAAATTTTTACTCTCTGCCTAGATGGAACCTTCGCAAAGCCGACTGGTCCTCCTTTCAAAAACACATTGACACTAGTCACCCCGCAGACTCCCAGACTGACATTAACACATTTTTAAACACTATTCTCGCATCAGCACACCAGCACATTCCACACACACGCACACACACACAACACCACCCGAGGCAGCGTACTGCCCCGTGGTGGAACACAGAATGCCAAAGAGCTGTTGCCCTCCGGAAAAGAGCATTTCGAAAATTTCAATCTTGTATAACTGCAGAAAACGAACACGAAGTACGGAAAACCCGCTCTTTGGCTAAAACAATCATTGACAAAGCAAAAAAAGAATCTTGGCAGGAATTCTCATCTACCTTTAATCGATTTACCTCCCTCTCAAAAATTTGGACATTAATTAAATCATTTTCAAATAAAAGACCACCGGCATACAAAATCCCACACTTACAAATACACAACACATCTTACACGCTTCCCCTAGAGGTGGCAACACAATTTGCACAACACTACGCTAACATATCATCAACGCAACAATGTACACCAACTTTTAATAACCAACTTAACGATCAATTCCAATCTATTAGCTTTGACTCTAATAATGTAGAAATCTACAACTCCCTTTTTACCAACTCCGAGTTAACGTACGCTATAGGTAAATGTGGTAAAACTTCTGTAGGACCAGATCAAATTGACTACTCCTTCTTTAAAAACTTGACAGAGACTGGTCTCACCAACTTACTAACAGCCTTCAATACCATGTGGTTTGATGGCACTTTCCCTGAATCTTGGCATAATAGTACGCTAATTCCTATAATCAAACCTCGCAAACCCAAATCTTCTCCCGCTAGCTATCGCCCCATTTCTCTAACTAGTTGTGCATGTAAACTATTCGAACGCATGGTTAATGGACGCATCAGGACATACATTGAAACAAATAATATACTTTCCCCACACCAAAGTGGTTTTCGACCTGGTCGCTCCACTGCGGACAATTTAGTTGGTCTTATCGACTCTGTCCAGCGCGGCTTTCGAGGGAGAGAGGTCACAGCTGCCCTCTTTCTTGATTTGAGAGCTGCGTTTGACAGAGTCAATAAGACTGCACTTCTAGTAAAGGTCCATAAGGCCGGAATTCGAGGTCGACTCGCTAAATTTATCCAAAACTTTTTAGAAAATAGAACTTTTAATGTAAGGTGCGGCAACACATATTCTCCAAATCAAAATCAGGACCACGGTGTCCCACAGGGATCGGTCCTCTCCCCGACCCTATTTTTAATTATGATTAACGACATTTTCAGTAATATTAACAAGATCGACAAAGGCCTTAAATTTTCAATGTACGCTGATGACCTGGCGGTGTGGTTCTCGCACCCGAGTGTCGATCAAGCCAGCAAAATGTTACAACTAGTACTCATTGATATAAAGGTATGGTGCGACAAATGGGGTCTGGAAATTTCTCCAAGTAAATCTGCATCTCTAATTTTTTCAAAGAGACCTGCATATGTGGAACCCTACATTCCATTAAAATATAACAATCAAATTATCCCTTTCGTCAAATCATTCAAGTATCTGGGAATAACGCTAGACACACGTCTTTCGTTCATCCCACACTTCAATGATTTAGTGCAGAGATGTACGAGACGAATAAATATCATGAAGTCACTGGCTGGTCGAGAGTGGGGCGCAGATCGTGCCACTCTTCTCCAACTATATACTTCCCTGGTACGCCCAGTACTGGACTATAACGCATTCTTATTTGATGACATATGTTCCAAACAAGTTAAAAAATTGCAAACTGTCCAAAACGCTGCCTTGCGGATCGTGACTGGAGCCTGCCGCACCACCAACACCACAAACTTACACATCGATACAAACATTCCCACACTCTGCCGCCGACGCAAATACACACTACTTAGATACTACACCAGAGCAAGTTCACACCCCACACGCCCAACATTTCACATCTTAAATCACCCCGCACCCACAAGACGACAAACACTACTACAAAAACGACACCCACTCATCAGTCACAGAATCAGACAAACACTCGCACTATTCAACATTCCACACATCAACACAATGCCAACCCCACCACTCACATCTCACTGGCTCGACACAACACCAGACACACACCGCCTCTTCACACACAACAAAAACACAGTCACGCCGGCAGAGACACACACACTCTTCAACGAACACAAAGCACAACACAACACATACACATACATATACACAGACGGCTCTCGAAGCGACGGCCGAACCGGTGGTGCATTCTACACAAACACAGTTAGCAATAACTTTAGACTTCCCGACATAAATAGCGTATACACAGCGGAATTGTCATCCATTTCATTAGCATTAATATATGTCAGAAAAGAAAAACTTAAGGAAGTAGTCATTTGCACAGACTCGTCCGCCTCGCTCACGGCCATTTCCTCGATTAGTGACTGTAGAAACCCGATAGTATTTAAAATCAGACAGCTAATCAAGTATTTAAACAGTAAAAACAATAGTATTAAATTCCTCTGGATCCCAGGACACGCAGGTATCCCGGGAAACGAGGAAGCCGACAGACTTGCGAAATTGAGCCTAGAATTACCTTCAGTAAACCAACTTCCAAGCCCAGTATCAGACGTGTTAAACTATATTAACTCTCAACTTAGCATACTGCGCCAGAGTGAGTGGGACGCCGCTCCACATTTTCATCTTCATCCAATCAAGCCAAAAGTCCAACATTTTATATCTAGCCACCAGAATTGTAGAGAGAAGGAGGTAATATTGGCGCGCCTCCGTCTCGGTCATACAAAAATTACTCATTATTATATTATGGAGAATCTCCCGCCACCAAATTGCCAACATTGCCCAGGTTATCCGCGATACACAATCAAGCACTTACTTCTTACTTGCCCAGTACACAACGATAAACGACAGCACATTATTAATTACACACAACAAAATAGCATCACATTAAATCTCCAAACACTGTTAGGTGATAGTTATCCCGAACTGACAGGTCTTCTCTTAGATTATCTCTACCAAACACGCTTAGCTAATCAAATATAACAGGGGTCTTTTTGGCCTTGCGCATTTTTGGCCCACCGCGCAGGTTTTTTTTTCCCCTTTGCCTTAGACGCTGGGTTTTTTATTATTCAGGACTTTTCGCCCAGCTAAATACACCCCACAACCAGGTCTCGCCGAGGCGCCGGAGCCAGGGAGACTGACAACAGTCTCCCGTTGTTGCAATGACGGCATCGCCACGGCTCCATCAACACTGACACTGTACAGGTGTATTGTAATAAAAATGTGTATGCATGTGTGTCTCGTGTTTGACTTATTTTTACCTTGAACGAAATACTTAACGTAATGCTAGATACTATATAGACCTTAAACGAAATACTTAACGTAATGTTAGGATATTATATTTACTTTGAACAAATAATTTTTCCGGGTACAAATAAACCGGTTAACGTAACTAGTAACGTAAAATAGCTGCCCTAGTCCCTAGTTTGCTCCGGGTCACATAAACCGGTTAACGTAGTTTTTTGCCTGGCAAATTGCCAGAGGTCATTGCCCCTCCCCGGAATATGGCTATAGGCCGGTCCGGGAAAAAAAAAAAAAAAAAAAAAAAAGACCGAGTGCTTCATCCTTTCATCGACATCGGACCTTGGACGACAACAAGCCAGCCTGCTCCAGCCCTCCACCGCTTCCGGGTGCGGAACCCTGTCCACGTGCGTGTGGCAGGGTTGTTAGACCCTTTGGATAGGTAGTCTTTATATATTTTTAAGTAGGTAGATTCATTAGCTACAAATTGTGTATTGGCAATAGGCCTCCTCCACGGCGTAGGTCCCCTCCAGTCTTGGGAAGTTAATTTGCAGTTGCCAACACGTTCTGTCGTGTGTGGCAAGTTAACGTAAACAGTTAGCCCCTATCCTATCCCTGAGCCACGACGATGGCTACCCCCCGGAACCCCGCCCCCCCGACCCGCCCGACCCCCCTCTGGGGTCTTCCGGCGCGCGACCGCGTGTCCCCCTGGACGGCCCCTCTCCCCGCCCCCTTCAGGGGCCCCGCCCCCTTCAGGGGCCCAGCCCGCCCCGTCCAGGGGCCAGGCTCCCGCCCGACTCGTGTACCCCCGACGGCCCGGCGTTCCTGCTAATGAAGCGGGACGACGGTGCTCCGTTTGGGTCGGCCAACCCCTTCGCCATAAGGCGCTGGATACGGTCGATCTGTGGCGGGGACGTGGGAAAGGCCAGGATGATCCGCTCAGGAGCTCTCCTGATCCAGACCCTGTCTGGACAGCAGAACGTCCCCCTGCTGGCAACCACGACGTTCATCGGTGTAGCGGTGAACGTCGAGGCCCCCATCCACCTAAACTCGGTGGAGGGCCTCATGTGGTGCCCTGAGGTGGCTAGCCTCTCGGAGGAGGAGATCCTCTGGGAGCTCGAGCCGCAGGGCGTAGTGGAGGTGGTGCGGCTCAGGCCCCAGAGGCAAGAGCAGCCCAACCCACTAGTACGCCTGAGGTTCGGCGGGCTAGCATTGCCCAGCCAGGTGTACTGCGGCTACCTTCGGGTAGACGTGCGCCCTTGGATCCGCCCCCCCCCCCCCGGCAGTGCCGAAAGTGTTGGCGATTCGGCCACACCGACGGCGTCTGCCAGGTTCACAGCCACACGTGTGGTCGGTGTGCCGGGCAACACCCGACAGACGGGTGCACCGCCGCAGCTAAGTGCTGCGCCGGATGCGGCGACGCCCACGCCGCCTGGTATCGGCGCTGCCCGGCTCAGGTGGCGTTCGTGGAGGCGAAGGACGGACACCGACAGAGGCCCGCTTCCCCCCCGACGCTCTCCCCAAACCTGAACCCCGCCGCCTGGCCGCCGCTGGCCAAGGCCCCGCCCCACCGGACCACCGGTCCGCAAGCCCCGCCCCAGGCAACCCCCTACCAGCAGGCTGCCCAGCCAGACCTGCCCCGACCCCGAGCCGGCTTGCAAGGCTACCCACCCATGCCCGACCCGCCCCGCCGCTCAGCCGAGTCCACCCCGGCTCCCTCTGACGGACCCTCCCCCGCCGGGAGACCACCCGTCGTTCTTCGGAACTGTCGTCCGACGACGAGTCCCTCCTGCGGACCGCCGCCCTGAAGGCCGGCCAGAACCAGCGCTCCCGCCCCTCCTCCCAACCCCGCCCCTCCTCCCTCTCCCGCCCCTCCTCCCACTCCCGCCCCTCCTCCCACTCCCGCCCCTCCTCCCAACCCCGCCCCTCCTCCCTCTCCCGCCCTTCCTCCCACTCCCGCCCCTCCTCCCACTCCCGCCCCTCCTCCCAACCCCGCCCCTCCTCCCACTCCCGCCCCTCCTCCCACTCCCGCCCCCGGGCCACTGAGGAGAGCCCGACCCCTCCCCGCCACCCCGGTCCCGGTCACGGTCGAAGCCCCGCATACCTAGGCACACCCGAGCGACCGCAGGGCGCGGCCCGGACAGCAGCGACTAAAAATGAATAATAACCAGTCAGAATTTGTCCTCCAATGGAATGTTAGATCTTTAATATCCCATTGGGGGCAATTCAAACATTACGTCTTAAATAATAATCCGTTAGTAGCCGCTGTTCAGGAAACCCATTTTATTGACGCCGACTTTAACAATTATACTCTTAAAATCTACGGTTATAGCCTTTATACAAACAACGTAAATGCATCACCGCGTCGAGGCGGCTCGGCTTTGCTTATATCAAACCAACTTTTGCATCATCAAATCGACCTTCAAACAACCTTAGACGCAGTCGGCGTTAATATTAAAATCGCTCAGCTAGAAATAACTCATCTCAATTTATTTCCGTCCTACGGAGGACATAGACATTGATTCTTTTTCCCAGCTTATTACAAATATTAACACCCCATGTCTGATTATGGGCGATTTCAACGCGCATAGTCGGGCGTAGGGCTGCCTTCGGAACTCTCTTCGAGGCCAAATTATGCGGGACCTACTGGACCGGCATAATTTGGTCTTCCTTAACGACCAATCGCCCACACACGTACACCACTCAGGAGGCGAGGTGACTTACAGCGCCATCGATCTCGCCTTCGCCACACCACGCATCGCGACTCTTTTTACATTTAACGCACAATCTGACCCTCTTTTTAGCGATAATTTCCCAATTCACTTAGAACTCCAAGTCCCTTCAGGACAGACTAATTTTTACTCTCTGCCTAGATGGAACCTTCGCAAAGCCGACTGGTCCTCCTTTCAAAAACACATTGACACTAGTCACCCCGCAGACTCCCAGACCGACATTAACACATTTTTAAACACTATTCTCGCATCAGCACACCAGCACATTCCACACACACGCACACACACACAACACCACCCGAGGCAGCGTACTGCCCCGTGGTGGAACACAGAATGCCAAAGAGCTGTTGCCCTCCGGAAAAGAGCATTTCGAAAATTTCAATCTTGTATAACTGCAGAAAACGAGCACGAAGTACGGAAAACCCGCTCTTTGGCTAAAACAATCATTGACAAAGCAAAAAAAGAATCTTGGCAGGAATTCTCATCTACCTTTAATCGATTTACCTCCCTCTCAAAAATTGACATTAATTAAATCGTTTTCAAATAAAAGACCACCGCCATACAAAATCCCACACTTACAAATACACAACACATCTTACACGCTTCCCCTAGAGGTGGCGACACAATTTGCACAACACTACGCTAACATATCATCAACCCAACAATGTACACCAACTTTTACTAACCAACTTAACGATCAATTTCAATCTATTAGCTTTGACTCTAATAACGTAGAAATCTACAACTCTCCTTTTACCAACTCCGAGTTAACGTATGCTATCGGTAAATGTGGTAAAACTTCTGTAGGGCCAGATCAAATTGATTACTCTTTCTTTAAAAACTTGACAGAGACTGGTCTCACCAACTTACTAACAGCCTTCAACACCATGTGGTTTGATGGCACTTTCCCTGAATCTTGGCATAATAGTACGCTAATTCCTATAATTAAACCTCGCAAACCCAAATCTTCCCCCGCTAGCTATCGCCCTATTTCTCTAACTAGTTGTGCATGTAAACTATTCGAACGCATGGTTAATGGACGCATCAGGACATACATTGAATCAAATAATTTACTTTCCCCACACCAAAGTGGTTTTCGACCTGGTCGCTCCACTGCGGACAATTTAGTTGGTCTTATCGACTCTATCCAGCGCGGCTTTCGAGGGAGAGAGGTCACAGTTGCCCTCTTTCTTGATTTGAGAGCTGCGTTTGACAGTCAACAAAACCGCACTTCTAGTAAAGGTCCATAAGGCCGGAATTCGAGGTCGACTCGCCAAATTTATCCAAAACTTTTTAGAAAATAGAACTTTTAATGTAAGGTGCGGCAACACATATTCTCCAAATCAAAATCAGGACCACGGTGTCCCACAGGGATCGGTCCTCTCCCCGACCCTATTTTTAATTATGATTAACGACATCTTCAGTAATATTAATAAGATCGACAAAGGTCTCAAATTTTCAATGTACGCTGATGACCTGGCGGTGTGGTTCTCGCACCCGAGTGTCGATCAAGCCAGCAAAATGTTACAACTAGTACTCATTGATATAAAGGTATGGTGCGACCAATGGGGTCTGGAAATTTCTCCAAGTAAATCTGCATCTCTAATTTTTTCAAAGAAACCTGCATATGTGGAACCCTACATTCCATTAAAATATAACAATCAAATTATCCCTTTCGTCAAATCATTCAAGTATCTGGGAATAACGCTAGACACACGTCTCTCGTTCATCCCACACTTCAATGATTTAGTGCAGAGATGTACGCGACGAATTAATATTATGAAGTCATTGGCTGGTCGAGAGTGGGGCGCAGATCGTGCCACTCTCCTCCAACTATATACTTCCCTGATACGCCCAGTACTGGATTATAACGCATTCTTATTTGATGACATATGTTCCAAACAAATTAAAAAATTGCAAACTGTCCAAAACGCTGCCTTGCGCATCGTGACTGGAGCCTGCCGCACCACCAACACCACAAACTTACACATCGACACTAACATTCCCACACTCTGCCGCCGACGCAAATACACACTACTTAGATTCTACGCCAGAGCAAGTTCACACCCCACACGCCCAACATTCCACATTTTAAATCACCCCGCACCCACTAGACGACAAACACTACTACAAAAACGACACCCGCTTATCAGTCACAGAATCAGACAAACACTCACACTATTCAACATCGCTCACATCACCACAATGCCAACGCCACCACTCACACCTCACTGGCTCGACACAACACCAGACACACACCGCCTCTTCACACACAACAAAAACACAGTCACCGCGTCAGAAACACTCTCACTCTTCCACGAACACAAAGCACAACACAACACATACACATACATATACACAGACGGTTCACGGGGCGAAGGCCGAACCGGTGGTGCATTCAACACAAACACAGTTAGCAATAACTTTAGACTTCCCGACATAAATAGCGTATACACAGCGGAATTGTCAGCCATTTTATTAGCATTAATATATGTCAGAAAAGAAAAACTTAAGGAAGTAGTCATTTGCACAGACTCGTCCGCCTCGCTCACGGCCATTTCCTCGATTAGTGAATGTAGAAACCCGATAGTATTTAAAATCAGACAACTAATCAAGTATTTAAACAGTAAAAACAATAGTATTAAATTCCTCTGGATCCCAGGACACGCCGGTATCCCCGGAAACGAGGAAGCCGACAGACTTGCGAAATTGAGCCTAGAATTACCTTCAGTAAACCAACTTCCAAGTTCAGTATCAGACGTGTTAAATTATATTAATTCTCAACTTAGCATACTGCGCCAGAGCGAGTGGGACGCCGCTCCGCATTTTCATCTTTATCCAATCAAGCCAAAAGTCCAACATTTTATATCTAGTCACCAGAATTGTAGAGAGAAGGAGGTAATTTTGGCGCGCCTCCGTCTCGGTCATACAAAAATTACTCATTATTATATTATGGAGAATCTCCCGCCACCAAATTGCCAACATTGCCCAGGTTATCCGCGCTACACAATCAAGCACTTACTTATTACTTGCCCAGTACACAACGATAAACGACAGAACATTATTAATTACACACAACAAAATGGCATCACATTAAACCTTCAAACACTGTTAGGTGATAGTTATCCTGAATTGATAGGTCTCCTCTTAGATTATCTCTACCAAACACGTTTAGCTAATCAAATATAACAGGGGTGTTTGGCCTTGCGCACTTTTGGCCCACCGCGCAGGTTTTTTCCCCTTTGCCTTAGACGCTGGTTTTTTTATTATTCAGGACTTTTCGCCCAGCTAAATACACCCACAACCAGGTCTCGCCGAGGCGCCGGAGCCAGGGAGACTGGCAACAGTCTCCCGTTGTGGCAATGACGGCACCGCCACGGCTCCACCAACACTGACACTGTACAAGTGTATTGAATAAAAATATGTATGCATGTGTGTCTCGTGTTTGACTTATTTTTGACTTTGAACGAAATACTTAACGTAATGCTAGATATTATTTTTGACCTTGAACGAAATACTTAACGTAATGCTAGATATTATATTTGACCTTGAACGAAATACTTAAAGTAATGTTAGATATTATATTTACTTTGAACAAATAATTTTTCCGGGTACAAATAAACCGGTTAACGTAATTAGTAACGTAAAATAGCTGCCCTAGTCCCTAGTTTGCTCCGGGTCACATAAACCGGATAACGTAACTCTTTTCCTGGCAAATTGCCAGATGTCACTCCCCACCCGGAATATGGCTATAGGCCGGTCCGGGGAAGAAAAAAAACAAAAAAAACCGAGTGCTTAAAATCTGTGGTCTCAATGTTCAGTCTCTCAAACCAAAAACTGTCAAGTTATACCACGAGATCACACGGTTCGATTATTATTTTGTGGCTGTTTCAGAGACCTGGTTGAAGCCTGTAACGCCCAATCGCTTTCTTGTGTTTCTAGATTATTCAATCAAGCGCGCTGATGGGTCACACGCTCCTCTCGGTCATGGCGGTGTAGCTATCGTGTTAAATTTGTGCATAAAGCTACTCATGCTCCTCTGTCAGACAGCCAGACTTGCAAGCTGGAGTCACTTCGGAAGCTCGAGTCACTTTAGTCGCTGTTCACCTGGAATAACAGCCGTCTGATTGTTGCTTCTCTGTATCGCCCACCACCACGTCGTACTAGCGTAGCGCTTGAGGACGATTTTGAATCTTTGAAGCTCCAGTATCAGCACATCATCATCAATTACCCCGAGTGCCCCGTCGTCATCGCTGGTGACTTGAACTGTGACTGGCTTGATGATGCGTCGCTGGCCAATAGATTTATCTCCGATTTTGTAACTAAATATTCGCTCCACCAGCTTATCACTGTTCCGACTTACTCTACCGGCTCTTCACTTGACGTCATAATCACTAACAGAGACTTTTCAGTGAAAAGTGAGACCAGATTCTGTCATTTTATCCCCCATCGTTTTACTCGAGCCATGTTAGAACTGCCACGCCCACGTTTTAAATCGCGTGTTATAGAGTGTCGTTCCTTTAGACATTTTAACCTGCATGCGTTTGATTCTGACTTACTTGCCACCGACTGGAGCAGTGTGCTTTCAGCCGATAATGTAACCAACGGTTGGACAACATTTTTAGACCGGTTCTGCCCCATTGTCAATCAACATGCTCCTGTTCGGACCCTGACGTTGCGCTACCCCGGCGCGCCTCCGATCTCGGACGCGACGCGCAGTCTCCTCGCCGACCGCTCCGAGGCCCTGCGGCGATGGGGCCGCGGTTCGGACCGGTACCGGGCAGTGAACCGGCTGGTCCGTGCTGCTTTCCGGTCCGGCAAGCGGCGCCACATCGGTGAACGTGTCACCGCGCGAGGGCGGGGTTCGGTTTGGCGCAGCGCGAGGGACATTGTTGGGAGTAAGAAGTGTGCTCTGCAGCTCACGCCGTCTGTGTTGCCCGATGCCATGAACTCATTTTTTTGTGAATGTTGGTCCTCGTGTCGCCCCTGAACTTGAATCCCAAGGCCTGTCCCCGGAGCTCCCCACTCGCCTCCCGAGAGTAGGGGCAGGCGCACTCCATCTCAGTCCCATCAGCCTCAGAATCCTCCACCAAATAATTTCCTCCATGCATAACTCACCTGCCCGCGGTCCCGACGGGCTTTGCATTCGGATTTTCAAGCTATCTTTCAACTATATCGGCCACATCATGCTTCATCAAGTCAATTCCTGCATCGTATCAAATGATATCCCCGCCGCCTGGAAACACTCCCTCGTCTATCCTATCTATAAATCCGGTTGAAAGGCTCCCCTTCTCAAGCGTTGAAAGGGCCAAACAAAACGGATGCAAAGGCACGTTACAAAGATGGAAAATGCAGTATGACAAGTATGGCATGGGCCATACCAACTTTTGGGAGCTGGATTAGCAAACTGCCATATCAGCTTTGGAACCAGCGACACCAATTTGGAATCAGCTATACCAACTTGGAATATTTTTTAAGCTCAAAACCTGGAACTCTTAAACAAATTGGGCCGCGGAGCGGCGCGAAAATTTGGATTCCTGGATATGCTTTCTTATCAATGCGTCGCATTGCGTATGGTGCGGACCTCTAAAAATGCTAATGTGCGTTTTAAAGTGCGGTAAAAAAATGTTAAAGTGAAATATTTTGCCCAATTATATAGTAAAGTAGTAACATAACACATACATGCGCCAATAAACGGGCCGATTTTTTTTCTAGCCCGCATATAATTTAATTTGTAGTAAAATTGCGCCGCGGAGTGTCGCGAACATTTTGAGTTGTATTCCCTGGACAACTGCATTCTTACTGTTGAAAGGTCCAGTGTCCCTTCAGATCGTCTAGGGGCCACTCCGACCTTTTCAACGCCCTTCCGACCTGTTCAGGGATTCATCTGGGATCTGCGAAAATACATGATGTGGAGTAGGTGATATATATTAAATACAAAGAGGGCTTACACTACAAAAAAAAAATCGGAGCTTTCGGGTATATTGTAACACCCTGACGAAGGGTGTTACAATGTACCCGAAAGCTCCGCTTTTAATACTTTCTTGTGGAGTAAGTCCTCTTTGTATTTAATCTTCATCTGGGATCTTTACGTGCTTTTGGCCCTTCCGGTCTGACCAGGGACTCCTCTGACCTTCCAAGAAGCCCCTCTGGTGTGTCAAGGGGCCCATTCGGCCTGTTTAGAGGTCCTTCCGACCTGGCCAGAGATTGCACTGGCTGCTTTGTCAGGCTGCTTTGCTGCACTCTGACCCGCTCAGGGGCCCTTTAGGTCTGTTCAGGGGTCCCTCTGACATGCACACTGGCACCGGGCTCTTTTGATAGGGCCCTGGTGACCCTAAAGGGCCTCTGAAGTGCTCTAAACTCTCTAAAGATCACGCTTCGCGTGGTAAACAGCCCATGATACGGTCTTCGCGCGGTCTCGTCGGACCTTTTTTCGGCGCGCTGCACGCGCTGAAAAGAACCCTCCTGGCTTCCAGGGGAGGGGGGGGGGGGGGGGCGCACCCGCTACCGCCCCTTGGCTACGTGCCTGATCAGCGTTCAGATTGTGCATTTTGTTCAAGTAATTTGAAGCCTCGAAATTAACACATTTTTCGAACTTGTGCTTTCATTTTTAGTCTGTTCGAAGCAGATTAAGGTTGACGCACCATGAACACGTTTTTTTGTATTTGAAATTGGTAGTGCTTCTCGTACTCATGCAACCAGCATCCAGCATCCAGTATATATCACTTCAATGTGAACGAAGCTCATTTTATCGGGACTTCTCCATTTTAAAAGACCGTCACCTAGTGACACATGAATACAATGACAATATATTCCCAGGACTTCGAGTTTCACTATCTGTGCTGGATATCGATGGATCGACGGCTTCAACGCGCTAAAATGAGCGTCATCTGTGAGACAAACGTCGCTTATTAGGAGCAGCGGCCTATCCGTCTCGAGGGATTCGGAGTCTAGTCCAGCGCGGTACGATCGACTGATAAATTGGCGACTATTGTATCAGGCAGCCTTCCAACTGTATCGAAGTGCCGTGAGATGGGCAATGGCAGCGGAAACAGCTGAAATACGGGCTTCAAACCGAGGAGCGAACTGGGGCTTTGGATGTCTTTAGAAAGCCGGGTATAGTGGCGAAGTATATATTAGTATACTTCGCCTATATGCAAAAATGTTGTTATTATATTAGTCACAATATCACTTTTAAGAAACAGCGTATGTTTTTCTTCATATGTATGGCAGAATTTTATCTTGTGAGCATTTTATCATGCATTATCCATGATAGACTTACCGTTCATTCCCGTTCATTCCCGTTCATTCCCGTTCATTCCCGTTTAAGCGTGTGTAAACATGGCTGATTGCCTTAGCGGTGGCGACAAACCATTAACGTTGTGGGGCGGTGTGCTATGCTGCCGCAGGTTTCTGATGGTGTTCGGCTGCCTCACTCTCAGCGTTCTCTCCACCATAAAGGAGTACGAAACGGAGGCCATGCTTCTCTACTGTGAATCGGTGGTGGTCGTCTGGTTTGTGCTGGAGTTTGTATTGAGGTAAGTAATGTGAATATCCTAATGAGTTACGTTCAATGGCAAAATATCCGCCTCGTTCTTACTTCAGTGCGGAACAGGTATCCGAGGAAACCGTTATTCGTAACATTCGATATTCGATATTCGATATTTGACATTCAATACTGTTGTGACTTGACAGTATAACATTTTTGTATTTCTTTCATGCTAATCCTCTTCTATTCGCCATCCATTTCTCACTCATTCACTTCTTGTTTTGTTTTCCAAAAGGTCTTGCAAAATTCCATCGAATCCTAAAAGCTTTCATAATGCATGCTTGTATTTCGCCCCGCTCTTGTATCGTTTAGTGTGGCCATTATTTATCGGCGGCACGAGCTCTTAGCAGCTTCGAAATGACTTTTATCACCATACATTTCCCCATAACCTGGTGATTTATGGTAGTCGAAGCCCGTAACCAACGCATATCACTTACTTCAAGGTCAGATTTTGCAATTATTTTTGCGGCGAAGCACTTGAACATATATGTAAATAATTATTGGAGGAATAATTTCCCAAAGATCGTGAATGGAAGACCATGACAGACTCCGTTTACACCAGTGGGAACTTATATTTTCTTCACTTATTATAGGTCGAACTAACCTCTGCTTTGTTGTGCGATAGATGAGTAGTCCCTTTGTTGTTAAGCATTGGGACCATTAAACCAAGAAGCTGGTAAAATGTGTCTTTTTAAGAGCACCATGTTATTGCTAATTATATTTGATGATTGGTGCTTTAAAATGGGGTAGTGTGGAAACTAATCCGTCAGATGTCTCTGCGCGCCGGTTACGTTCACTGGCGGCCGCACCGCATTGCAGCACGTTGTGAGACGGCCGCCAGAAGGGTGGCTCTAGACATAGCTGTTTGCGAAACATGATACGGGATCGCATCTCATGTGGTTCTTTAGAGTTGTGTTAGTTGAATGATACCAATTTGTATAATACCAGTAAGGCGCCGTAGTTGGCGATGAACGAGCGAGCGCGAAGGAAATGTATGGGGAATTTCAACTCGATCGGGCAATTATTTACTGAGATACAAAAAGGGTGCGCACGTGCGCACGTGCGCACGTGCAGAGGTATCCACCTTCGACTTGTGGGAAAGTGGGGGCTGAGAGGTCCCTAACCACACACCAAATTGGAACACAATCGGCTCAGCCGTTCCAGAGATATAGAATAGGAGTGTGCACGTGTGCACGTGCAAAGCCACCCCACCCCTGACTTGTGGAAAGGCGGCGGCTGAGAGGTCCCTAACCACACACCAAATTTGAACACAATCGGCTCAGCCGTTCCTGATATACAGAATGGGTGTGTGCACGTGCGCACGTGCAGAGGCACCCACCCCTGACTTGGAAACTGGCGGATGAGAGGTCCCTAACCAACCACTAAATTTGAACACAATCGGCTCAGCCATTCCTGAGATATATAATAGGGGTGTGCACGTGCGCACGTGCAGAGTCACCCCACCCCCGAGTTGTGTGAAAGTGGCGACTGAGGAGTCCCTAACCACACACGAAATTTGCACATAATCTGCCCAGGCGTTGCGGAGTTATTGCGAGAAAATACTTTTCAACACCCCTCACGCGGCACGCGCCACGCACAGTGGTAGTCATCCACATGAGTCGGCACTGGTGTCAAACAGTGTAGGTTAGATGGGTCTGCTCAACAAAGAAGTCCGCTTGTCAATCGGAATTGCGGTTGCAGAGATATCAGCTTCTCAAAAGCGTCGCCACGGGTCGGGTCGGGTCGGGTCGGGTCGGGTCGTGCTATCGTGCCGTTGCGTGGGCGCCGACCGCCGCGCGCCGGGATGAACGTAACCGGCTCGCGGAGACACCTAGCGGCAGGTTTGGAACTAAACTTTTATACAGTACCCCATTATGAAATGCGACAAGCGTAGTAAAATTGGTCACAACATCCAATAACTTAATTGGATGTTGAAGCATGATTACTGTTAAACATTGCAAGTGCATGATCACTGTCACTTTGCTTTACTGCTAGTATCTTCACTTCAGTTGAGAAGCTCCGTGCGACGTTCGTCTGCGACCGCTCCGTTCCGCAGCTGGGCGTTCGCGGCTGACACCCTATTGTTGTAGGTCGGGTCAGGTCGGGTCAGGTCGGGTCAGGTCGGGTCAGGTCGGGTCAGGTCGGGTCAGGTCGGGTCAGTCAGGTCTGGTACAGGTCTGTCTGTGACTCCGCTGTGGTGGCGACATTGCCGGTGGGACCAGCAAGGCCGGTTTGCTGCCGTGCCCGGCTGCAGGCGGCGCCCTGCGGTCAGGCTGCACTGTTTTCGCCTGCCGCCGCTGTTACCTCGCGGCGGCCGGTCCCGCTGGGCCGCCTGACATCAGCTGAGCTAATGGTACGATCGGCGGGCGGATATCGGCCGCCCCCGCCTCCGCCCCGCCCTGCCATCCAGCCCCGACCGGTGGATCAGCATCCGGTGCGAACTCGCCGATAGCCGGCCCGAGATCCCTGCGGTGCTAACACGAGTATTCCCTTCACGGGATTCAGTAATTCCCCTAGCGGGACCAGCTGGTGGTCGATTGGAGTCACCTGGGCGTCTAGTCTGACCTCTGGAGAGGCTGTGTGAGTGTCGCCGTCGCCGCCGCCGCCGCCGCCGCCACCGGCCGGCCAAGTCTCCGTGATATTACGTAGGCCGCTGAAGGCTAATTTGTTGCCGGAGGCTGCCACCCGGCAGTGTCACCGAATGAAGCCGGCTCCTGATTCGGTACGCCAGTCACGCCACCGCGCCGGCCGCCGGCTCAGGCTGATTTTGCTGGCCGCATAATCCGTCAATGTCCTGCCGTGCAGCTCTGACAGCTGGTGGCGCCGCCTGCTGCCTCACCCGTCACGTTACTGACCAGACAGACTGGCAGAGCGGCGGAGCTCACCCGTCACGTGACTGACCAGACAGACGGGCAGAGCGGCGGAGCTCACCCGTCACGTGGCGGACCAGACAGACGGGCAGAGCGGCGGAGCTCACCCGTCACGTGACTAACCAGACAGACGGGCAGAGCGACGGAGCTCACCCGTCACGTGGCGGACCAGACAGACGGGCAGAGCGGCGGAGCTCACCCGTCACGTTACTGACCAGACAGACGGGCAGAGCGGCGGAGCTCACCCGTCACGTGACTGAACAGACAGACGGGCAGAGCGGCGGAGCTCACCCGTCACGTGACGGACCAGACAGACTGGCAGAGCGGTGGAGCTCACCCGTACGTGACTAACCAGACAGAGGGCAGAGCGGCGGAGCTCACCTATCACGTGACGGACCAGACAGACAGGCAGAGCGGCGGAGCTCACCCGTCACGTGATGGACCAGACAGACGGGCAGAGCGGCGGAGCTCACCTATCACGTGACAGACTAGTAGCTCCACAGACTGGCCTCTCACTCACTGACACAGCTCTAACCCATTAACCCACTGACAGACACAGACTCTGTGGCCGATCAGGGTCGGGCGCTGTGTGTTTTGACTACTTCAGCCGATGAACAGATGAGTTTGTTTGGTTAGAGTTCCGAGGGACGATCTATTGTATATATTCGGCAATATTGGTTTGGATGATTTGAAGAATGGTCTTCGGCTCCACTATGTTTAGGCGATGCTCTGGCAGGCTTGCACACCATTCGATATTTGACAGTGTTTTGGTTATTAGTATCCTTTGCAACCACTGAATTTACCACAAAATGATGGGACAAAGCGAGAACCGGTGGATGGGACAAAGCGAGCACCAGTTGATGGAACATAGCGAGCACCAGTTGATGGAACATAGCGAGCACCAGTTGATGGAACATAGCGAGCACCAGTTGATGGAACATAGCGAGCACCAGTTGATGGAACATAGCGAGTAGGGTCGACACGTTATTAGCCAGTGTTTATCTCTGCGATGTCACTATGTAGATGGTGGCATCACTCGCAGCTGTGGAAGCATGTGATATCCGCGGAGTTACAACTGGCTGAGTAACTCAGACAGTCTGACCCGGTACTGTATCTGTGTGTCAGTGTCTGACCCGGTACTGTCTCTGTCTCAGTGTCTGACCCGGTACTGTCTCTGTATGTCAGTGTCTGACCCGGTACTGTCTGTGTGTCAGTGTCTGTCCCGGTACTGTCTCTGTGTCAGTGTCTGACCCGGTACTGTCTCTGTATGTCAGTGTCTGACCCGGTACTGTCTGTGTGTCAGTGTCTGACCCGGTACTGTCTCTGTGTCTGACCCGGTACTGTCTCTGTGTGTCAGTGTCTGACCCGGTACTGGCTCTGTGTGTCAGTGGCTGACCCGGTACTGGCTCTGTGTCAGTGTCTGACCCGGTACTGTCTCTGTGTCTGACCCGGTACTGTCTCTGTGTGTCAGTGTCTGACCCGGTACTGTCTCTGTGTCAGTGTCTGACCCGGTACTGTCTCTGTGTCAGTGTCTGACCCGGTACTGTTTCTCTGTCAGTGTCTGACCCGGTACTGTCTCTGTGTGTCAGTGTCTGACCCGGTACTGTCTCTGTGTGTCAGTGTCTGACTCGGTACTGTCTCTGTGTGCCAGTGTCTGACCCGGTACTGTATCTGTGTCAGTGTCTGACCCAGTACTGTCGCTGTGTGTCAGTGTCTGACCCGGTACTGTCTCTGTGTGTCAGTGTCTGACCCGGTACTGTCTCTGTGTCAGTGTCTGACCCGGTACTGTCTTTGTCTCAGTGTCTGACCCGGTACTGTCTCTGTGTGTCAGTGTCTGATCCGGTACTGTCTCTGTGTCTGACCTGGTACTGTCTCTGTGTGTCCGTGTCTGACCCGGTACTGTTTCTGTGTGTCAGTGTCTGACCCGGTACTGTCTCTGTGTGCCAGTGTCTGACCCGGTACGTCTTTGTCTCAGTGTCTGACCAGGTACTGTCTCTGTGTCAGTGTCTGACCCGGTACTGTCTCTGTGTCTCAGTGTCTGACCCGGTACTGTCTCTGTGTCCGTGTCTGATCCGGTACTGTCTGTGTGTCAGTGTCTGACCCGGTACTGTCTCTGTGTCCGTGTCTGATCCGGTACTGTCTGTGTGTCAGTGTCTGACCCGGTACTGGCTCTGTGTCTCTGTGTCTGACCCGGTACTGTCTCTGTGTGTCAGTGTCTGACCCGGTACTGTCTCTGTGTGTCAGTGTCTGACCCGGTACTGTTTCTGTGTGTCAGTGTCTGACCCGGCACTGTCTGTTAGTGTCTGACCCGGCACTGTCTGTCAGTGTCTGACCCGGTACTGTCTCTGTGTGTCAGTGTCTGACCCGGTACTGTCTCTGTCTCAGTGTCTGATCCGGTACTGTCTCTGTGTGTCTGTGTCTGACCCGGTACTGTCTGTGTGTCAGTGTCTGATCCGGTACTGTCTTTGTCTCAGTGTCTGACCCGGTACTGTCTCTGTGTCCGTGTCTGATCCGGTACTGTCTGTGTGTCAGTGTCTGACCCGGTACTGGCTCTGTGTCTCTGTGTCTGACCCGGTACTGTCTCTGTGTGTTAGTGTCTGACCCGGTACTGTCTCTGTGTGTCTGTGTCTGACCCGGTACTGTCTCTGTCTCAGTGTCTGATCCGGTACTGGCTCTGTGTGTCAGTGTCTGACCCGGTACTGTCTCTGTATGTCAGTGTCTGACCCGTTACTGTCTCTGTGCGTCAGTGTCTGACCCGGTACTGTCTCTGTGTGTCAGTGTCTGACCCGGTACGGTCTCTGTGTGTCAGTGTCTGACCCGGTACTGTCTCTGTGTGTCCGTGTCTGACCCAGTACTGTCTTTGTCTCAGTATCTGACCCGGTACTGGCTCTATCTCAGTGTCTGACCCGGTACTGTCTCTGTGTGTCAGTGTCTGACCCGGTACTGTCTCTGTGTGTCCGTGTCTGACCCGGTACTGTCTTTGTCTCAGTGTCTGACCCGGTACTGTCTCTGTCTCAGTGTCTGACCCGGTACTGTCTCTGTGTGTCAGTATCTGACCCGGTACTGTCTGTGTGTCAGTGTCTGACCCGGTACTGTATCTGTGTGTCAGTGTCTGACCCGGTACTGTCTCTGTGTGTCAGTGTCTGACCTGGTACTGTCTCTGTATCAGTGTCTGACCCGGTACTGTCTCTGTGTCTGACCCGGTACTGTCTCTGTGTGTCAGTGTCTGACCCGGTACTGTCTCTGTGTCAGTGTCTGACCCGGTACTGTCTCTGTTGTGTGTCAGTGTCTGACCCGGTACTGTCTCTGTGTCAGTGTCTGACCCGGTACTGTCTCTGTGTGTCAGTTTCTGACCCGGTACTGTCTCTGTGTGTCAGTTTCTGACCCGGTACTGTCTCTGTGTCCGTGTCTGATCCGGTACTGTCTGTGTGTCAGTGTCTGACCCGATACTGTCTCTGTGTCTCAGTGTCTGACCCGGTACTGTCTCTGTGTCAGTGTCTGACCCGGTACTGTTTCTGTGTCAGTGTCTGACCCGGTACTGTCTCTGTGTGTCAGTGTCTGACCCGGTACTGTCTGTGTACCGGGTCAGACACTGACACACAGAGACAGTACCGGGTCAGACACTGACACAGAAACAGTACCGGGTCAGACACTGACACAGAGACAGTACCGGGTCAGACACTGAGACACAGAGACAGTATCGGGTCAGACACTGACACACAGACAGTGTCTGACCCGGTACTGTCTCTGTGTGTCAGTGTCTGACCCGGTACTGTCTGTGTGTCAGTTTCTGATCCGGTACTGTCTCTGTGTCCGTGTCTGACCCGGTACTGTCTGTGTGTCAGTGTCTGACCCGGTACTGTCTCTGTGTCCGTGTCTGATCCGGTGCTGTCTCTGTGTGTCAGTGTCTGACCCGGTACTGTCTCTGTGTGTCAGTGTCTGACCCGGTACCGTCTCTGTGTGTCAGTGTCTGATCCGGTACTGTCTCTGTGTGTCAGTGTCTGACCCGGTACTGTCTCTGTGTGTCAGTGTCTGACACCTGGTACTGTCTCTGTGTGTCAGTGTCTGACCCGGTACTGTTTCTGTGTGTCAGTGTCTGACCCGGTACTGTCTGTGTGTCAGTGTCTGACCCGGTACTGTCTTTGTCTCAGTCTCTGACCCGGTACTGTCTCTGTGTGTCAGTGTCTGATCCGGTACTGTCTCTGTGTCTGACCCGGTACTGTATCTGTCTCTGACCCGGTACTGTCTCTGTGTGTCCGTGTCTGACCCGGTACTGTTTCTGTGTGTCAGTGTCTGACCCGGTACTGTCTACGTGTGTCAGTGTCTGACCTGGTACTGTCTTTGTCTCAGTGTCTGACCACCCGGTACTGTCTCTGTGTGTCAGTGTCTGACCCGGTACTGGCTCTGTGTCTCAGTGTCTGACCCGGTACTGTCTCTGTGTGGCAGTGTCTGACCCGGTACTGTCTCTGTGTGTCAGTGTCTGACCCGGTACTGTCTCTGTGTCAGTGTCTGACCCGGTACTGCCTCTGTGTGTCCGTGTCTGACCCGGTACTGTCTCTGTGTGTCAGTGTTTGACCCGGTACTGTCTCTGTGTGTCAGTGTCTGACCCGGTACTGTCTTTGTGTGTCAGTGTCTGACCCGGTACTGTATCTGTGTCAGTGTCTGACCCGGTACTGTCTCTGTGTGTCAGTGTCTGACCCGGTACTGTCTCTGTGTGTCAATGTCTGACCCGGTACTGTCTCTGTGTGTCAGTGTCTGGCCCGGTACTGTCTCTGTGTGTCAGTGTCTGACCCGGTACTGGCTCTGTGTGTCAGTGTCTGACCCGGTACTCTCTCTGTGTGTCAGTGTCTGACCCGGTACTGTCTCTGTGTGTCAGTGTCTGACCCGGTACTGGCTCTCTGTCTCAGTGTCTGACCCGGTACTGTCTCTGTGTGTCAGTGTCTGACCCGGTACTGTCTCTGTGTGTCAGTGTCTGACTCGGTACTGTCTCTGTGTCCGTATCTGACCCGGTACTGTCTCTGTGTCCGTGTCTGACCCGGTACTGTCTCTGTGTGTCAGTGTCTGACCCGGTACTGTCTCTGTGTGTCAGTGTCTGACCCGGTACTGTCTCTGTGTCCGTGTCTGACCCGGTACTGTCTCTGTGTCAGTGTCTGACCCGGTACTGTCTCTGTCTCAGTGTCTGACCCGGTACTGTCTCTGTGTCTGACCCGGTACTGTTTCTGTGTGTCAGTGTCTGACCCGGTACTGTCTCTGTGTGTCAGTGTCTGACTCGGTACTGTCTCTGTGTGTCAGTGTCTGACCCAGTACTGTATCTGTGTCAGTGTCTGACCCGGTACTGTCGCTGTGTGTCAGTGTCTGACCCGGTACTGTCTCTGTGTGTCAGTGTCTGACCCGGTACTGTCTCTGTGTCAGTGTCTGACCCGGTACTGTCTCTGTGTGTCAGTGTCTGACCCGGTACTGTCTCTGTCTCAGTGTCTGACCCGGTACTGTTTCTGTATCAGTGTCTGACCCGGTACTGTATCTGTGTGTCAGTGTCTGACCCGGTACTGTCTCTGTGTCAGTGTCTGACCCGGTACTGTCTCTGTGTGTCAGTGTCTGACCCGGTACTGTCTCTGTCTCAGTGTCTGACCCGGTACTGTTTCTGTATCAGTGTCTGACCCGGTACTGTCTCTGTGTGTCAGTGTCTGACCCGGTACTGTCTCTGTGTCTCAGTATCTGACCCGGTACTGGCTCTGTGTGTCAGTGGCTGACCCGGTACTGTCTTTGTCTCAGTGTCTGACCCGGTACTGTCTCTGTGTATCCGTGTCTGACCCGGTACTGTCTGTGTGCCAGTGTCTGACCCGGTACTGTCTCTGTGTGTCAGTGTCTGACCCGGTACTGTCTCTGTCTCAGTGTCTGACCCGGTACTGTCTCTGTGTCTGACCCGGTACTGTCTCTGTGTGTCCGTGTCTGACCCGGTACTGTTTCTGTGTGTCAGTGTCTGACCCGGTACTGTCTGTGTGTCAGTGTCTGACCCGGTACTGTTTTTGTCTCAGTGTCTGACCCGGTACTGTCTCTGTGTGTCAGTGTCTGATCCGGTACTGTCTCTGTGTCTGACCTGGTACTGTCTCTGTGTGTCCGTGTCTGACCCGGTACTGTTTCTGTGCGTCAGTGTCTGACCCGGTACTGTCTCTGTGTGTCAGTGTCTGACCCGGTACTGTCTTTGTCTCAGTGTCTGACCAGGTACTGTCTCTGTGTGTCAGTGTCTGACCCGGTACTGTCTCTGTGTCCGTGTCTGATCCGGTACTATCTGTGTGTCAGTGTCTGACCCGGTACTGGCTCTGTGTCTCTGTGTCTGACCCGGTACTGTCTCTGTGTGTCAGTGTCTGACCCGGTACTGTCTCTGTGCGTCAGTGTCTGACCCGGTACTGTGTCTGTGTGTCAGTGTCTGACCCGGCACTGTCTGTTAGTGTCTGACCCGGCACTGTCTGTCAGTGTCTGACCCGGTACTGTCTCTGTGTGTCAGTGTCTGACCCGGTACTGTCTCTGTCTCAGTGTCTGATCCGGTACTGTCTCTGTGTGTCTGTGTCTGACCCGGTACTGTCTGTGTGTCAGTGTCTGACCCGGTACTGTCTTTGTCTCAGTATCTGACCCGGTACTGTCTCTGTGTGTCAGTGTCTGACCCGGTACTGTCTCTGTTTGCCAGTGTCTGACCCGGTACTGTCTCTGTGTGTCAGTGTCTGACTCGGTACTGACTCTGTGTGTCAATGTCTGACCCGGTACTGTCTCTGTCTCAGTGTCTGACCCGGTACTGTCTCTGTGTCAGTGTCTGACCCGGTACTGGCTCTGTCTCAGTGTCTGACCTGGTACTGTCTCTGTGTGTCAGTGTCTGACCCGGTACTGTCTCTGTGTGTCAGTGTCTGACCCGGTACTGTCTCTGTGTGTCAGTGTCTGCCCGGTACTGTCTCTGTGTGCCAGTGTCTGACCCGGTACTGTCTCTGTGTGTCAGTGTCTGACCCGGTACTGTCTCGGTGTGTCAGTGTCTGACCCGGTACTGTCTCTGTGTGTCAGTGTCTGATCCGGTACTGTCTGTGTGTCAGTGTCTGACCCGGTACTGTCTCTGTGTCAGTGTCTGACCCGGTACTGTGTCTGTGTGTCAGTGTCTGACCCGGTACTGTCTGTGTGTCAGTGTCTGACCCGGTACTGTCTCTGTATGTCAGCGTCTGACCCGGTACTGTCTGTGTGTCAGTGTCTGACCCGGTACTATCTCTGTGTGCCAGTGTCTGACCCGGTACTGTCTCTGTGTGTCAGTGTCTGGCCCGGTACTGTCTCTGTGTCCGTGTCTGACCCGGTACTGTCTCTGTGTGTCAGTGTCTGACCCGGTACTGTCTCTGTGTGTCAGTGTCTGACCCGGTACTGTCTCTCTGTGTCAGTGTCTGACCCGGTACTGTCTCTGTGTGTCAGTGTCTGAGCCGGTACTGTCTCTGTCTCAGCGTCTGACCCGGTGCTGACTCGGTTCTGCCGTCAGGCTGTGGTCATCTGGATGCCGGTCGCGGTACCAGGGCTGGTGGGGCCGGCTCAAGTTCATTCAGCGTCCGTTCTGCATCATAGGTGAGTTATCCAACAATACCGTCTAGAAGGGCACCCTGACTGTACAGTCTGATGCTGCCTCCTGGCCAGCCGTTCCCCGTTCTAGTGACGTCACAGACTGCCGGACGCGCTGACAGGAAGAGATGGGGGTCACTGGAGGGATGGGGGGGGGGGGGGGCGCACGTGCTGGGCCAACTATATCTGGGCCCGGACGCGCCGTATCGGCTGAGTGCAACCCCGGCTCAGATGAGACGCTGTCAGGCGGAGCCTCCAGCTGGACACTTTCCACACTCCACTGAGGCTAACTCCAAATTAGCTCGAAGACTCACGCTTTGCAAATCCGACTCGATGATTTTTGCTGATGCGTGAAGCGAAGCGGTATTAACTGTTCAAAATGTAAACGGTATTCAGCATGGTAAATGTTCATCCTGTACTGCATATGTTGTTCTCTTACGCTCGGGAAATGTTATTATGTTTCGAGTGCATAATTTATCGACTAATTTTTATATAATGTTCGCTGAATGCTTTCATGGCGAAGACAGGCAGTGAGGCTCGTGTTCGGATCGTCCTCCACATTTCCTCTGCAAAGGAGAGAGCGTCATTCACCTCAGTCATTCACCTCAGTCATTCACCTCAGTCATTCACCTCAGTCATTCACCTCAGTCATTCACCTCAGTCATTCACCTCAGTCATTCACCTCAGTCATTCACCTCAGTCATTCACCGCGGGTCGTCTCCGTCTCCGGCAGCGAGGGAGCGGGGACGGGGAGGGGGGGGGGGGGTACACTATTGATGTCCACGCACCATTGACCGTGACTCTCTCCGATGACTGCTGTAGTTCCACTCGATGGTACTCCACTTTGTGTCGCAGCAGTTGATATTCCACTGTGTCGCAGCAGGGGATATTCCACTCTGTGTCGCAGCAGGTGATATTCCACTATGTGTCGCAGCAGGGGATATTCCACTCTGTGTCGCAGCAGGGGATATTCCACTCTGTGTCGCAGCAGGGGATATTCCACTCTGTGTCGCAGAAGGTGATTGGAGTACTCAGGCCGCTGGCCAGTATACGTATGGAGCTGGACGCAGCAAAGACACCATACCACTCATACATATGTAAACAGATTATAGCAATAGATTGGCCCGGTACCTACACACGATCACATGCTGCATTAAAGGGAGTATGCCTACTCACATCGCTTATTTGGGGTTATTGACACTGGTCTATAGAACATAATTTTCTGAATTGACCCATGACTTCGTTTCTCCAGATTCGCCCTAGTTGCTGAGATATTCCAAAGACTTCAGGAACTTGCTGGGAGCAAAAAGTTATCGGGTAGACCCCAGAGGGCTTCCGCTACTAAAAGCACTGCAACTATCGATTAAACTGCTGGCATATTGTTAGCGCCGGCCAATAGCAATTCAACAAAACAGCTCGTGCACGCTGATAGCAGCAGCCGAACAGAAACTGGACGGCCATCATGTTTTTCGATGATGGCCGTTTCGATGATGGCTGATGGCCATTTTTTGAAGAAGATATCAATTTAGAGCTACCAAACTTGTACATAATAAGGTGCACAGCGAAAGAACGTGCTGTGCAAAACTTGTCTTTCTATCTTGCATGATGTGACTGTAATTGGATTGTCTTATGTGCGCCGTTTTACATAACATCACCATAGTGGCGATCGTTTTATAGATATCGAAACAAAAAATAAGCAAAAAAACAATATAAGTGAAAATTCAACTAAAGGGGCTCCAGATGTGAATTTCATCATATACATCAATCAAACAAATAGCTACTTACCGTATGAAAAATATTTGTGACATCCCAAAACAGTAGGCACACTCCCTTGTATGTGTCACTAACCGGTTGTTTTTTATGATGACTTGAATATATTGCACTCAGCTAGCCGTGCAGTGCAGTGTCGTCGGCGAAGGGTGAGATAAAATAGAAAGGACACAGTTGTGTTGTTAATATAACACATCGGCTTTGGGAGATTAGCGTTATACTTAGTACTTCTCTACTGTATCCACGGAAGAAGTTTGTGTGTGTGAAGTATAGTTCATAACCGAAACAATGGCGTGTTTCGTCATTTCTCGACTGCCGTATCATCCACAGCATAGAGTCTCATCACAAACCATAGGCACCGCGTCAAACTGCATGGCACACATTGGTGGTGTGTTGGGTACATGGGCATTGTTATTATGCTCGCAATGTTAACCCGCGCCGTACCGGGGGGGGGGGGGGGGGGGGCGTTTAGACGCCCCCCCCCACACAAGTTTGTTCGAGGATAGCGGAAAAACTGCTTCGCACAGCGCCGCCCTTTTCGGCACAGGTGTCCAGCTATCAATTACCCACATAGTGTGAAGTTCTTGACCTCGAATCATCTCAGGTCAGGTCACCAGGCCAGGTCACGTGACCCCAACTCCCAAAAAAAGTTTCCGGTCGTACCACAGGCACAGTTTTTGGCCGATTGATTCCGTACTTACAGTATTTCATGAGGTCATAGGTACCTACAAATCTTTAATCTCGAATTTTGTATATCGGTGACCTAAGGTCGGGTCAATTTCGTCACTTCCCCATTATAAGTCAACGGGGAAATATTCAAATGCTTCCTATTCTGAGGATACGCATGATATCAACACAATTCCTTCTGGATCATGTTATCATAGTCCATTCTTGAAGATCCAGGTGCAATGTTTGTTCAGTAACCCCTACAGGGTCAGCCGAGGTCATCCGAGGTCACCAACACTTTTTTGTAAATAACTCGACTAAATCCAGATAGATAAGTGAAACCAGTACCAATGTGCTTGTCTCGTCGAGGCACGTCTCCCAATGTGCAACATGACCTTATTGAGTCACCACTTGACCTTGGCCTGAGGTCAAATTTATAAGTTGACCTAACCTGGTCATCATGAATATGATTCGAAGCACATTGACGAGAACAACACGATAGCGTTAAATTTATTTCCTTATCTTTATTAGGTAAACAGTTATTTGTGAAAACAGTTTTGGCAAAAATAGCCCCTTTTGACCTTTGATGACCTCTGAAGCCTAAACTATTGACCTGAGCTAAAATATGAGGATCAGTTGTCGATTGCATTTTTCAAGAGCTTTCTATTGTTTTTCCGTTTGTTCCTGACTATCATAGTTCCCGAGATATTTGGGGGTTCTGGAGCAAAGTCCTGAAACTGGAAAATCTGACCTTAGATGACCTCTGGTGACCTCAATATTGACCTGATAAGCAAAATGTCAGAAATAGTTTCAAAATGCTTTTTGATGAGCTTTCCAACGCTGTTTTCAGTTTTTGTCTACGTCTCATAGGACCAAACCGGCCAGCACAAGTACCAATCTAGGAGAAGAAACAAAATCGCGCTGAGCAGGGGGTGTCATCCCTATAGTGGGCCATATGTAAAGAAATTGCTACCAAATTCTGCCAATGAGACGTCATTGGCATGGTAAAATCTGATTAGTTCTGAAACGTCCCCTTCTAACTCGGCTCCTATAGAGAGTAGACGGAATCCAAAAACACTGTTTGATAGCTCGTCAAAAATCATTTCGGAACTATTTGTTCATTTTTTGGCTCAGGTCAATAATGAGGTCATCAAATGTCATCAAATGTCAGATTTTCCAAATGTCAAATGTCAAATGTCAGATTTTCCAGTTTAAGGACTTGGATCTAGAAACCACCAAATATCTCGGGAACTATGATAGCTAGGAGCAAACAAATAAAAAGCAATCGAAATCTATTAAAAAATGCAATCGCCATTGGTGTCCTCAAATTTTAGCTCAGGTTAATAGTTTAGGCTCCAGAAATCACCAAAGGCCAATAGGCTATTTTTTGGTCAAACTGTTTATCTCAAGTAACTTTTTGCCTAATACAGATAAGGTAATAATTTTGGCCCCAACATGTTTGTCTCGTCAAGGCGCTTCGCATCATATTCATGCAGACTAGGTTAGGTCAACGTATAAATGTGAACTCAGGTCAAGGTCAAGTGATGACTCAAGTAGGTCATGATGCATATTGAAAGACGTGTCTCGACGAGACAAACATATTGGTGCCAGTTTAACTTCTCTATCTTCATTCTGTCGAGAGTTATTGACAAAAAGTGTTGGTGAACTCGGATGCCTCTGCCGACCCTGTAGGGGTCACTGAACAAAAATTGTACCTGGTTCGTCAAGAATGACCTATGATAACATTATCCAGGCGGAATTGGACTGATATCATGCGTATCCTCGAAAAAGGAAGCATTTGAATATTTTCCCATTGACTTGTAATGGGAAGGTCACGAAATTGACCCGACCTTTGTTCACAGATATTAATTTAGAAAATCCGAAATGTACGAATTTTAGGTACTTATGACCTTATGAAACCCTGTAAGTTTGAAACCGATCGGCAAACTGTGGCTGTGGTACGGCCACAAACGTATTTGGAGGTGGGGTCACGTGACCTGGCCTGCTGACCTGACCTGATATGACCCGAGGTTCAAAATTTCACACAATGTGGTTAATAGATGTCCAAATGCCTGTGCCGAAAAAGGCAGCGCTTCGTGCCATCGTTTTTCCGCTATCCTCGAAAAACCTTGGGGAGGCGTCTAACCCCCCCCCCCCACACCCCGGTACGGCGCGGGTTAATACGCTCGGTCAGACCCGAGGGATTCCGGCAGGTTGTGCAGTAAGAGTGACAGACGGTCTAGATTTGTCAATACCCGACCATCGCACCTTTCTGCATCATACCCAACATAAAAGCATGGTTAAAAGCCGCCCAAAACGATTCCAGACTATCGTCCATTACAAAGAGCGTGGACGGCGGTGACTGAGTTACCATCCCAATGACGTCATCCACTGGCCGCGGGGGACGGTAAAAACAAACGCTGATGGTTTTACCTGGTTATAGGGCCTTGGCGCTGAGGACCCAACAGCCCCCTCCCCCCCCCCCCCCCCCCACCCCCAGTCAACGACTTTTCAACGTTGACGATCCGACGCCCCCCGCTCCCCTCTCACCCCCGTTCAACGACTCTTCGCGCTAACGACCCGACGCCACCTCCCCCTCCCCCGTTAACAACTTCGAAGCGCAAATTTTCCCCCTCTCAAAGAAACATGGGGAACATTCAATACAAATACAAGTATGCCCCCCCCCCCCGCGTAACGACTCTTTTGTTTGTGCTGAGGACCCCCCCCCCCCCTCCCGTCAACATCTTTTCGCTAATAAAACGGGAGCGAAATTTTAGCCCTCCAAACTCGAACCCTATATCTCCGCCAGTGCCTGAGTCTTTGGCCTCCCCCAAACGGAGTGGCTGGATCCGCCAGTGCGCCTTTGCATGTATCATGACTCGGTCAGCGCACGGATAGCATTACCCATATCTTAACTAGTCCCAGAATATGACAACACAAGCCAACATCTCGGTACTCGGGGCTGAGGCACAGCTGTCCGCTAGGAGACCCATACATCTAGAATATGCATCGGCGTGTCTGCCACTTATGGAAACGTAAAAATCGCAAATACTAGCTAAAATATAGAAGGTTGCACGTTATAATGCAAATTATACTGTCAAGGCATTATTCAATAAAATTCAAAGAAATCATAATTGACTGAAAGACCAATCCGTACCAAATGCAGCAAAAAAATACAATGGTACATTTGGGTGTCTATCAACTTTATTTGTTAAAAAATCAATCAACTGAAAGATATTGTTCCTCATCAGCCCATTAAATCATGCCATAGTTTACAAATGGCTTCTAGTGTTAATGTTTCCGTTCGTTTTCCGACTCATAGTAAATGGAACTTCTTGCTGTCCATTTTACTGGCTGCCATCAGTGACTCGAACGATTGAGTGTGAGTAATTTCGCCCGGCGCCTGGCTGTCGGCAAGTTCAGAACTCCACGTGACTTCAGGGCTATTACGTTTCGGAGAAAGGTCATCCGTTTTTGTAATATAAATCGCTTTTTTCAGACATATTGACGATTCTGGTGCTCTATTTCAGACATATTCAGTTCAGTTCAGTTCGGTTTATTAGAACATTCCATAGGTATGGGTATTACTGTTCCACGTCGGGTACCTAAATGGGCAAAACCCATACGCAAATACATTGTAAAAAGAAACACAATAAAACACCGCAAAACGACAAAGTAAAACGAATCAGAGGCACGGTAAAAAACATGCAAAGACTTAATTAAGAGCATGGCATATCCTGTAACGCCGCCTTGAAGGCGTTGACTGTGGACTTATTCCGGATAGATGGCGGGAGTACGCTCCACGCCAAAGCCGCACGGTGGGAGAACACCCGCTGCGATGCACTCTGGTTGCATTTGGTCACATGCAGGTCACCTCTCTCAGAGGCGCGAGTCCGCCTTGTCGACACGTCGCTCCGTCGGGTGAACACTTCCCGGATAGCTACAGGCAAGTCATCGTGCATCAGTGCGCTAAACACTTTGACAAGGTCACGGCGCACTACCAGAGTCTCGATCCTTGGCCAGTTCAGTGACTTAAGAGCCGGTGTGGTGTGATACTTCTTTAATCCAGTGACGAGCCTCGCTGCAAAGTTAATAACTTTTTTAATTTTGTGTAGCTGACCCTTGGCAGCCGCAGCCCACACGCTCAGGCAGTAAGTGATGTGTGGAAAGACGTAGGCCTGAATGATAATTTTGATGACGTCACTGGAGAAGTAATGCCGAAACTTGTACAGGGTTACAAGAATTCGGTTACATTTCTGGACTACAGCCGTCACATGCGCCCCCCAAGTCAGCCCGGCGTCGATAATAACGCCCAGAACCTTGACCTTCTCCGAAGGTCGTACTGTCGAGTCGCCGATTTTGAAGTAGAAGTTTGCCGACTTTTTCAGATTTTGCCTGGACCCGACTAGCATGAAGTCTGTTTTTCCTTCGTTCATTTTCAGTGAATTAGCGTTAAACCAGGCCTGGAGCTCGTTTACGGTGGTTTATATTGACTTATTTGTATTTATATTGACGATCCTGGTGCTGTGTTTCAGACATGGTGACACCTGTGGCGATGTGTTTCAGACATGGTGACAATCCTGGCGCTGTGCTTCAGACATGGTGACACCTGTGGTGCTGTGTTTCAGACATATTGACGATCCTGGTGCTGTATTTCAGACATGGTGACACCTGTGGTGCTGTGTTTCAGACATATTGACGATCCTGGTGCTGTATTTCAGACATGGTGACACCTGTGGTGCTGTGTTTCAGACATATTGACGATCCTGGTGCTGTATTTCAGACATGGTGACACCTGTGGCGATGTGTTTCAGACATATTGACGATCCTGGTGCTGTATTTCAGACATGGTGACACCTGTGGTGCTGTGTTTCAGACATATTGACGATCATGGTGCTGTGTTTCAGACATGGTGACACCTGTGGTGCTGTGTTTCAGACATATTGACGATCTTGGTGCTGTATTTCAGACATGGTGACACCTGTGGTGCTGTGTTTCAGACATAGTGACGATCCTGGCGCTGTGTTTCAGACATATTGACGATCCTGGCGCTGTGTTTCAGACATATTGACGATCCTGGCGCTGTGTTTCAGACATAGTGACGATCCTGGCGCTGTGTTTCAGACATATTGACGATCCTGGCGCTGTGTTTCAGACATAGTGACGAACCTGGCGCTGTGTTTCAGACATATTGACGATCCTGGCGCTGTGTTTCAGACATATTGACGATCCTGGCGCTGTGTTTCAGACATAGTGACGATCCTGGCGCTGTGTTTAAGACATATTGACGATCCTGGCGCTGTGTTTCAGACATAGTGACGATCCTGGCGTCGCTGGTCGTGCTCGGGCTCAACCTGGGCGTGCTCGGGCTCAACACGGGCGGTCAAGTGTTCGCCGCCTCCGCGCTGCGCGTGCTGCGCTTCTTCCAGATCCTGCGCATGGTGCGCATGGACCGGCGCGGCGGCACCTGGAAACTGCTCGGCTCCGTTGTCTACGCACACAGACAGGTGGGAGAAGGGAGCGGCGGCAGACAGAGAGCTCTGTAAACCAATGGTGAACGGTTATGCTATCGTAGAGTCTTGCAGCCTCATGCCCTGGGTGGTGAGTCTTTAGGCGTATTGAGTTGACATTTCTCGGGTTAACTATGTGAAGTTAAAATTTGTCTGAGCATTATTGCATTGCGTTGTTGTTGGTGGATTACCGCCACCAGGAACACAATGCACACAATCCAGGAACACAATGCACACAATCCTTTAAAGCAAAGGGCATCAAAAAGATAGTCATCAATGGCATGGTATTCTCCTGTGTTATGCTGGGATGTGGCACAACTATATACTATATAGTCGTATGGGCAGCTACCCGTCACGGGCACTTAAATGCCAGCCTGTCCTATTTCATCTTATGAACCCCGGATATACCATATTGCCTTGATTGTTTTGTGATTTGCTGACGGACTGAACACTAAATCGGCTCAGTTTGACGTTATTGTTGGCTGATGGAGAATTATTATCCTCCCGTTCACGAGTTGAGTAAAACTGAACGGATCAGCTGTCCCGCCTGTCAGCAAACTACAAACTATTCAAGACACTGCTCAAGTGCTTATGTAACCTGTATACGTAAAGTTTTAACCAGAATTTGCGTTCAAACTCATTTATATAACCATTTCTCTATATTTGCGATGTAGTAGCCTGCTGCGTATCTGAACCTTGTTCTTTGTTCCAGGAGCTTATCACTACATTGTACATCGGGTTTTTAGGGCTCATCATTGCATCATTTCTTGTTTATCTAGCGGAGAAGGATTCGAATGCGAAGCAGTTCGCTTCCTTCGCTGACGCATTATGGTGGGGAGTGGTAAGTACTGAAAGACGCCAACATTCCAATGGTAGGTGGGGAGTGGTAAGTACTGAAAGACGCCAACATTCCAATGGTAGGTGGGGAGTGGTAAGTACTGAAAGACGCCAACATTCCAATGGTAGGTGGGGAGTGGTAAGTACTGAAAGACGCCAACATTCCAATGGTAGGTGGGGCGTGGTAAGTACTGAAAGACGCCAACATTCCAATGGTAGGTGGGGCGTGGTAAGTACTGAAAGACGCCAACATTTCAATGGTAGGTGGGGCGTGGTAAGTACTGAAAGACGCCAACATTCCAATGGTAGGTGGGGAGTGGTAAGTACTGAAAGACGCCAACATTCCAATGGTAGGTGGGGTGTGGTAAGTACTGAAAGACGCCAACATTCCAATGGTAGGTGGGGCGTGGTAAGTACTGATAGACGCCAACATTCCAATGGTAGGTGGGGCGTGGTAAGTACTGAAAGACGCCAACATTCCAATGGTAGGTGGGGCGTGGTAAGTACTGAAAGACGCCAACATTCCAATGGTAGGCGGTCCGCGGTGGCGGACCGCGGTGAAACAGGGAGAGTGAGGCTGTCGTTATGTAGGCCAATGAGCACCCAGTGACCTCTTATGTCGTTATGTAGGCCTTTAACACCCAGTGACCTCTTATGTTGTTATTTAGGCCACTTACCACCCAGTGACCTATTATGTTGTTATGTAGGCCACTTAGCTAGCACCCAGTGATCTCTGATGTCGTTATGTAGGCCACTAGCACCCAGTGACCTCTTATGTCGTTATGTAGGCCACTAGTACCCAGTGACCTCTTATCGGGCGTCCAACGAC